>CAUYON010177475.1:0-45861 GCA_963573935.1 Arctocebus calabarensis | reverse complement strand
AAAGTCTCCATCTTTCTTTAAGGCTGCATAGTATTCCATGGTATACATGTACCACAATTTATTAATCCATTTGTGGGTTGATGGGCTTTTGGGCTTCTTCCACGACTTAGCAATTATGAATTGGGCTGCAATAAACATTCGGGTACATATATCTTTATTATGATGTGATTTTTGGTCTTCAGGATATATACCTAGTAAAGGAATTATAGAATCGAATGGCAGATCTATTTTTAGATCTCTAAGTATTCTCCAAATATCTTTCCAAAAGGAATGTACTAGTTTGCATTCCCACCAACAGTGTAGAAGTGTTCCTCTTTCTCCACATTCACGCCAACATCTCTGGTTTTGGGATTTTGTTATGTGGGCTAATCTATCAAAATATTTCTGAATGTATATGAATCGTGCCCTGTGATTGCACCAATGTACATAATTATGATTCAATAAAATTATTAAAAAAAAAAAGTGCACTTATCTAGTGCCTCAACCACGAGTCTGTTCTTTAAAGTTACACTTCGATTCACACAGCTTTATTGCCACAATTAATTTGGTAAAAACCAATTATGTAACACTACTGATTATTTCTTTTGGTGTGTGATCTCTTTTCACATTAAAAAAAATGAGGCTTTCAATATCGTATATAAATAAAACTGTTAACTCTTACAGAAATAAAAATATGAGGCACATTGCTTCAAGCAAAAATACGTTACTATAGTTTTATTCAAAATATTCGGGACATGGTAAAAATAATGTATAGTTGATTTTTCACAGGTGTTTTGTTTCGTAGTTTAAACATAGTTTTTAGTTCAATTATTTTTAGTTTAAATGTCAACTTTTCACCTGGTTGCAATTCATGCTATCTCAGGATGGTTACTTTTCTATTCTTTTGTGATATCAGTACAAGGCTTACTAAGAGGTTTGATATTGGCTATTATTTCGTAGTAAAATCAACTGAGTAGAAATAGATAGCCTGCTCATCCCTTTAATTTTCCGTATGATGAATGTATCAATTAACTTTTTAAGAAGTCCCAGAGAACTATATTTCTGGCTACAATACGTACTGGCTGCAACATGTAGTTTATCTTTAATTATAATACTCTCTAATGTTTTTTTGAAGTCCTTGGCAATTCCCCTGCCCCCTTTTTTTGCTAATGCACTAGCTTTAAATAAATTATTTTAAGGCATAATAATGAGGTATTTTGTTTGCTTTAGAAGTATTTACCCTTTAAGAGAAACAGACTTTCACGAACTATCCCTTTTCTGAAATTTTGTCTTCTTTTTCTGACCTTTCCCTTTACCCATTATTTTAGTTTATAAAGAAAAAGGAGGGTGGCGCCTGTGGCTCAACAGAGTAGAGCACCGGCCTCATATATTGGAGGTGGTAGGTTCAAACCTGGTCCCATCCAAAAACTGCAAAAAATAAAAAAGAAATAAAAAGAAATAAAAAAGAAAAAGGAAGGAAGAAATGCTAAAATAGTTTCATTGCATCTTTTCAATACGAGCAAATTGAAGAAGATCATCTCATTCAAGGAAAAGATATTATCTTCACTGTATTATGTGACAAAGAAAA
This sequence comes from Arctocebus calabarensis, assembly GCA_963573935.1. Lineage (NCBI taxonomy): Eukaryota > Metazoa > Chordata > Mammalia > Primates > Lorisidae > Arctocebus > Arctocebus calabarensis. The sequence continues at coordinate 44,294 of CAUYON010177475.1, read as the reverse complement.
TGATTTGCAACTACAGATAAATTGATTGTAATTATAAACTAGATAATTATGTCTATAAATCGAAATGTATGTGCCAGTTACTTTGGTAAAGGATTTTTAAAAACATTACTTGTATTTTAAAAAGATTCTTGAACAATTATATGCTAAGAGATGTAGAATTATAATCAGAATCACACTAAAGATTCACTTAGGTCTATTTAATTTAAATAATTTAACAACCTTGCATACAGCTTCGAGTGCAACCCTCTGTCTCCTGATGCATTTATAATTGAGACATTCTATTTGGGCTTTTGAATTACATGACAGGGATTTCAGTTCAATGAAAACCTGCAAGTCATCTGGAAAATCCCATATGTAACCAGGATTATGGTTCTGTTCTCAGATTCTGATCCCTGCTCAAGTACCTCTTTTATAGGTGAAATAATTTGTTCATTTTTATATAACTTTTATAAAAAGTTCACTCTTTTATAGGTGAAATGATTTGTTCATTTTTTTTTTTTTGTGGCTTATAGATCTTGTGTGTCTTTAGAAAGGGACAGTGCCTCATAGTACAATGCTGAATGCTTAGTAAGTGTTTAGTAGATGTTATGAATGGCTGCTTGGATAATGAATAGATAAATTCTTCCTTGTAAAAGGATTAACCAATTTCTTAGGTAAAATCTAGGAACTATCAGTTTCTAAAAGTGAAAGGAAATACAGTTTTGCTTCCACTGGGCTACACAACAAAACCTTCAAAATTTGGTTAGAAATGTATTTATTTGTGGCTCGGCACCCGTGGCTCAATGGGCTAAGGCGCCAGCCATGTACACCTGAGCTGGCGGGATCGAATTCAACCCGGCCCACCAAACAACAATGACGGCTGCAACCAAAAAATGGCCAGGTGTTGTGGCGGGTGCCTGTATAGTTCCAGCTCCTTGGGAGGCGGAGGCAGGAGACTCACTTGAGCCCAGGAGTTGGAGGTTGCTGAGAGCTGTGATGCCATGGCACTCTATCCAGGGTGGACAGCTTGAGGCTCTATCAAAAAAAAAAAAAAAAAAAAAAAAAGAAAGAAATGTATTTATTTGTAACTTTGATATTGGAAATAATCATATATATATATAGATATGCCACTAAAAAATAGTTTCATTAAAAGATAGACATAATCTTGGCAATCTTGCTGGCTTTAAACATACAAATCATTGCAGTTAAGGCACATGAAGTAAAATTACATGATGTAATGAAATTTGATCTTTTTACATTGAAAAGGGCACTTAGTAGTTTGCTAAATAAAAGTATATACGGAGACCTAAAAGTGTATATTGAGACCTTTTTTCCTCTTGTCTTATAAAGAAATTTTGAACCATGTAATTTTGTTGTGAAATAAGAATTTTTTTATGCTAACACCATAGATAAAATAATAGACATCTTCAAATGTATCACCAAATATAGTATGTTTTTTTTTTTTTTAATAGAGATTGTATTACCTTTAAATAGCAAGCATAGGTTACAGGGAACTGGCATGTTTTCATCCTCATTTAGAAAGATCTTGTACATAAATGGTGAAAATGATTTTAATTATGAAACTTGATTCCTTTCTCTAGATCCCGCCCTCTGCCTCAGCCACTTGAACATAACACACATTAGCTGTAGATAAAGATTTGGAGTTTGATTTTTTTAGCTTCTCTTAATCTCTTCCCACTCAATACATTTTGGAGGAGCTACATTCTGAATTAGAATTTTAACAAATAGTAGAGTAAAAATGAGGTATTTATAAATGAAAAGTTCAAAGGTTTAATCTGTTCTTTTAGTCAAGCACTGTGGTAAAGTCTAACCTGGAAAATGGTTCCATAATTGATGTTGCTCTGGTCAGGCGATTTCCCCATGAACTAGTTTGAGAATAAAGGCCTAAGGCAAAATTCAGTAGAAATTGTGTCTGCTTTTTCATTTCATAGCCATGATATGTTATTTTGTCATCAGTCTTTATCTGAAAGCAATAAAAATATGTTTTTCTGACCCCAAAACTTCCGTCTTTAATATGCGCCATGCCTATTTTGAAATGTGCAGAAAAACAAAAGTAAAACACATTTGACTACATCTTACTTGTGCCAAATAACAGGTCATAATAGTGCTTGAATGTTGCTGTTGCCTGTAATCACCAAGTGCTCTTCTGGGGGATTTTAAATCACCATCATTGAGATCTTAACCTTCATAAAGGGTAAGTATAATAGATCCTAGTTTATAGGATTTTAAGTCAAAACATGCAATCCATACAAAAGAAATTTAGGAATTGATTAATAATTTTTTTTCAGGAAAGGCATAGGTATGGAAAATAGTCCCTGTAGAGGATATTTTAAAATGAGGTTTCTCTCTTTTCTTTCTCTTCCTTTGCTTGTCTTCCTCTCTACTCGAATTCTTTATTCAGAAAACCATTTGGTGGAACATCCCAAGACAGGCATCATTCAGGTGACATTTCCTATAACAGGTGTCAGACTTGAACAGTGAGATAGGCATTGGCTGGATGCAAGGTTACCCTTGCTTGGGAATCAGAATTCATTGCTATATAATGTTATTTGAGAGCAAAATATCAACTCATATTTTCTGTGATTAGTCCTCTGCTTTTCTAGATTGGCACAAAAGAAACTCTTCAAATAAGTATTGAAGAATGAATACTTTTTCTCTTCTATTCCAAATTATGAAGTTGCATGAACCATTGAATAGAGAATATAAATAAAATTTGATGTAGAAGTCCCAATACTTGAAAAAAATTGCTCCCTAAAAAAGGACTGGATAAAGTGAATAGTCATTTATTTGCTGGCAATTTAAACCACTCTTGATTAAGACTGTTCATTTGCCCATAAAATGTGCATGGATTTGAGATCCTGCTAGGAAGTGTGAAGTGTTAAATTATATATATTGAACTTTCTCAGTGAGTCAAGTTTTATTTAAGTAATTATAATTTAAATTATACCATAAAATCCTCAGTGTGTAGAAGTGCAACTCCAAAATGATATCTTCTGTTCACTTTGTTAAAAAAAGTGTGAGCATTTTCAAAGCACTAGCTGTATCCTATCATGTTTTTAAATAAAGTAGCTATTTTTATCATTAGATGCATTTTCTAAATAAGATAAAAGTCATATTAATTTAGATCTCATAAATTCTCTTCCTCTTTGTTTTGCAAAGATAAAAATTAATACACTCCAGCCTATCAATTTACTTTCCATAGAGGCTAGATTTTAAGCTAAGTTATAATTCTACACATTTAAAATCTGTGATCATCACTGTCTTCTTGACTTTCATTGCCATAATTCATGACAAGTAAAATGATTAACAGAATAGCAGTCTCAAATGATTATCATAATTCTGATAAATACAAATGTACCCCTACTATAATGACTAAAATAGTACATATCTACATTTAAATAAATGACTTTGTAAATAATCTATGAAGTGTTAGTAGGATGATAATATATAAATACTAAAGCATGCTGCTTTTTCTTGCATTTAAAGTTCAGTAACAATAAATTATGAAGATAAAGTGTCAGTGTAAGCCAGTATTTAAGAAAACTTTTAATTATTATCTCTTTTAATCAATGATGTTTTCAGAACAAAGAGCTAGGGAGAGAGTGGTGAGTGGCTAGTGGCCACCCAGCCTACATGTATTTAAATTTCGGAGGTACATTGAAGGAAATTGAGTCCTTTTCCATTCTCTTTCCTTTTAGTATTTTGTGAATTGTTGGCTATATGTAGTTAATTGAAATAGTTGGGTTAAAAATATTTTATTGTTTTTATGAGTTAATAATTCATAGGAATCCATTTTTCAATATGCATGTACTGAATATATATTAACACATACAAAACAAACCCATAATTTAAGAATTTTAGGAATTCTCTTTTTCTAAAAAAATTTCAGTTTAAAACATGATTATTTTGCTATTAAATAAATCAAAACTAAACAAAAATTAAATAAAATAAAAATTCTCCTGAAGCCTATATTAATTAGTCATTGCAAGATATGCTGTATTATGAGACTACAAATAATATATGTATCATACCTGTTACTGATTTGTAAAAGTTAGATAAAATAATGACCAAATTTTCAATGTGCTTACTATTTGACAGAAATTATTTTAAGGGCTTTACATAAATTACCACAAAATATCAATTCTATTGTTTATGTTGGTGCAATTAATAATCTAAGATCACCAAACTAGAAAATAGTTGATCAAGAAGATGAAAGTAAATAATTCTGTATTAGAAACTATGCTTCCTGAACACTCTCCCTTCCCGATTTTCATTAAATAACAAACCAGATTTTTCTTACCTTAAAATAGTTAATCTCTTTACAGTAACATTTTGTAGGGATATCTATGGATCAATTCTAATGTGTATTTTCTTTAAAGAGAAATAATTTACTGAATATAGTTTCCAAGTATCTGATTACATAATAAATATAATTAACAATGAAAATACCTTAAAATTGTTTTAGTATTAATAAAATACAGTGTAACTTTTTAATTTTTTTTTGAGACAGAGCCTCAAGGTGTCACCCTGGAAGCGTGCCGTGGCATCACAGCTCACAGCAACCTCCAATTCCTGGGCTAAAGCGAGTCTCCTGCCTCTGCCTCCCAAGTAGCTGGGACTACAGGCGCCCGTCACAACGCCTGGCCATTTTTTGGTTGCAGCCGTCATTGTTGTTTGAAGGGCCCAGGCTAGATTTGAACCCGCCAGCTCAGGTGTATGTGGCTGGCGCCTTAGTCCATTGAGCCACAGGAACCGGGCCCAGCGTAACTTTTTAAATTAAGACAGTCTCCTGATTTAATATATTTTTAAATGGTTTATTTAATTTTAATCTATATTGGCATCAAAGATAAACCACATTGATCCTTTAAAATTTGATTACTGTGACTGTTGAACACTCTTTGTATCTGCTAGGAGTGAGGACAGCAGTGTGGCTTATGTCCCGGGGTGAAGAATGGCAGAGATGAATCTGTTTGTGTTGCTTGGTCGGGTCCTAGTCAGCATGTCAACATTTAGGTCTTCGGAGGATCATGGATCTCTAATGACATGTGCAGTGACAGATAAAGCAGTGGAACGTAATAAATGCACATTATATTTAACATGTTAATAATGAGAGACTAAAGAATAAGAAAGAGAAAAAAATAAAAACTTGCCCTCAATGGACTTATTCAGGCAATCATGAATTAGGGATCTTATAACAATGAAATCTAGATTTAATTGACATGAAATTTAATTTGCTGATGGAACAGTTATCAAAATGTGGTTTCCAAACCAGCATCAGTGACGTCACCTGGAACATCATTAGTAACACAAATCTGTGACCTTCCCTCACCCCAGAGACACCAAGTGAGATTTGTGGGTGGGAACTGTCAATCTGATTTTAACAAGCCCTGCATGTAATTGTGCTGCAGAATAAACTTAGAAAATCATTTACTCAGGGCAGAAAAATAACTCAAGTGCTGAAGTTGAATTCTTTTTGAGATATTGTATTTCCATGCAATGTAGATTTTCTTTCTGTTACAAAATTATCTGATTTTACTGATAAAGCTATTTTTTTCCTTGAACTCTTAATGAAGGAAAACCTATGAGAAGACAACCACGTGCAAAAAAAAAAATACAATGTATCTTGCTAAATTTTTGAAATCCATGTATGCACTGATATTCATGTGTTCTGAAAAATGGACAAAGTACTTACAATAATGTGTATTTAGAATGAAGAGGCCTCAAAGACCATCTAGATATGAAATACTAAATTCTTACATTGAGATCTGTGATTCTGCTCAAATTGTATATGAAAATGTATGCTTTTATTTTTCAGATAAGAATAGAAATCTTGTGTAACAATTCAATATAATTAGGAAGGAAATATTATGCCTTAATTCATTTAATATTTTTATAGGGAGAAACTAAAAGTAAAAAGAACTTTTTAAAGGATGAGTGAGATCTTATGAACACATCAGAATAATTTATATTAATTGTAAGTTTAATTATTCAAGATTAATGTGAAGAAAATTACATATTTACACATAAATGATATCAAGAACTTTTTTAGTAATTGTATTTATTTGTTTGATCATTTGCCCAAAACAGGCCTCATATCAGGCACTGCATTTACTGATGATTTAAATGTTGTGAGTATGTTAGCTATGCTGAAAAATAGTTCCAAGGCTAGAGAAGGAAAGCTAAGTTGTTAAATTCAGGTGGTTTGTTATGCAGCAAAAACATAGCCAATAAGGATCTTAAATGGTGGGTATAAATTCTACTTCCACCAAACTAACCCAAATGCTTAGTTAAAAACATCTTCTAGACTCGGCACCCATAACACAGTGGTTAAGGAGCCAGCCACATACACTGAGGCTGGCGGTTCAAACCCAGCCTGGGCCAGCTAAGAAAAAACAACAGTGACAGCTGCAACAAAAAATAGCTGGGCATCGTGGTGGGCGTCTTTCATCCCAGCTGCTTGGGAGGTTGAGGCAAGAGAATTGCTTAAGCCCAAGTGTTGGAGGTTGCTGTGAGCTGTGACACTACAGCACTCTAACAAGGGTGGCATAATGAGACTCTGTATCAAAAAAAAAAAAAAACTTCTGCAGAAAATATCAGAATGTCATCTACTAATCACCATCAGAAAATATATGAATGATTTTTAAGAACATATGCATTTTCCCAGTTGGCAGAATATAATCTCTCTATAAATGAATATTTAGATTTCAAGACAATTTTACTGGAAATAAGATGGATTAATTGTTGCTTCTCTATTCTACAAATAAGTTTAATAAGTATATATACTTATAATTCTATTACAGTCCATGGGATTTTAGGTTCACTGGGGTCTCATGTTCCTGCCTTCCAGTCCAGTCTTGAATTACAGTCGTACTTATATTTATTAAGCAGGCTCTGTCCCTAGGATTTTATTGTTCACAAAAAGCACATTAAACAAAGATACAACTTCATTCTATTTTTCATAGAAATGAACTTGTCCTAAAAAAGATTTAAGGTGCAGTTTCCATTATGCATGGCCACTGAATTGTCAAAGATAGCTTCAGAATTTTATTCAATCTGTAGAGGTGTCTCTTGTTTCTGCGTCTCAAGGCCTCTAGAACATATAGTCATAAAAAGAAATTTTCTCAAAATAAAATGTGGAAACTTCTAATGCAGTATGTCTTTAAAAGATAGATGTAGTTTTGTTCCATTTGGAGAAAAAGCCACTATTTCCTAAATATTATGTTTAGAGTCCATTTCCATGTTGTAAAGCTCCCAGGTACTTTTGAAAGAGAATCTCTTGCTGCTTATGATATTATAGCGTAATTCAAAACCTTTTTACCATGAAAAATAGCGTACTGTAAGGTAATGGGAAAAATCCTCCCATCTCAATGCATTATTCCATTTTTCGTCCAGTAGAACACTTTTCTAAAAGAAACATTTTCTTTCCATTTATTTCTAAACATGATAGCTATTTTCTCTTCATTCCTTTTGACTCTTTCAGAGCAATCTTCATGGAGCCTAGGGAAGTACCTAATTAAGCATATCATTCAAAACACACTAAATAAATGTCTCCAGAAACCCAAAGTAAATGGGCAAGAATTCAGAATTCATTGACTATCAGTTTAACTGATTAATGCTTCCATCTACCCGCTGAAAATGACATTCTCAGGTCCTGAAAAAACGTTGTGTACATTTGTGATTTTCACAAGAAATTCTCCTTTTTAAAAAAAGTTTTCTACTTTTATACTCTCGTGTAAATATTCATGTTGGTTAATCATTCATTTACAAATAGTTATTAGTTCCTTTAAAAACATTGAGATAACATTCTTACCAAATTATTTTTTCTCTTGCTATTTTCAAGATTCTGTCTGTCATTTATGGCTATTTATGATTTGTCTATGTCTATGTCTCTGCGTTTATCTTCCTATTAGTTAAGTTTCTTAGATATAGATGAAACTTTTTTCATAAAAATTGAAAAAGTCAGTCATATTTTTCCAAGTATGTTTTCTGCTCCCTCCCTTGTTTTCCTCTCTTTTTGTTACTCTCATTGTCTATGTTGGTGGGCTTCATGGTGTCACACAGCTCTCTAAGTTTCTTTCTTCTCGTATTTCTTTCAAAGGCTTTGTAAGCTTATTTGGGGATTTGTTCTGCTGTTGAGTCACTACAGTGAAATTTTCATTTCAGTTATTTTAACTGTAAACTTAAAGCCTCAGACTTTCTAGTTAGCTCTTTTAAAAATCATTTCTCTTCCTTTATTTATATTCTTTCTTTGGTGTAACCTTGTTCTTCTACTTTCCTTTAGTTCTTTAGATGCTATTTCTTCCAGTTTTAGACGCGTTTATAATAATCTTGAAGGCACTGTCTCCTAAGAACGATGTGGGAGCGTCTTTAGCAATACTTCTGACTTACTGTTTTCCTGCAAACGAGCCATCCTTTCCTGAGTCTTTGCAGATATCAGAACTTTCTTCTTAAACTAGACATTGTAAATAATATAATGTGAAAACACTGGGAATCAGCACTTCATTAACAGAGTTTGTTGTTGCTGTGGTTTATTATTGAGGTGGTTATTTTGGATCATTTGTTTAATAACTTTTCTGGACTAATTCTACAAAATCTGTACCCTTTGTTGTGTGTCACCACTGAAGTGTTTGGGGACCTAATGACTGCACAGAGGGTCCTTTACATGCTTTCTAACTAGTGTGTCTCTTAATATTTGTGATGAATTCTCTGTGCCTTAGGGCCCACTGTCACCACTCCCACAGGCATTTTGAAAGTTAATATTTAGACTTGTGCTATCTGAATTTCTCTACTGGGCATTGGTTTCAGGAAAATGAAGAATGAATTCATGGACCACCTCAAGTAAGCAACAGGATAGATTTTGGTAGATAAGAGAGAGAGAGAAGCAAAGCCTCAGGACAGGGAAGGGTTCCTGAGAGGGTTACCAATTTTAATTCTGTCAATGGTGTCTAAAGGCTTATTTATTTACTTATTCTTTATGTATTTATTCACATTTGAGACAGAGTGTAACTCTGAAGCCCTAGGGTAGAGAGAGTGCCATGGGCATCAGCGCATGTAGCAACTTCTAACTCCTGGGCTTGAGTGATTCTCTTGCCTCAGCCTGCCTAACAGCTGAGACTATAGGCACCATCACAATGCCCCGCTGATGTTTTTGTTTTTGTTTTTTGTCTAGTTTTAGTAGAGACAGGTCTCACTCTTGCTCAGGCTGGTTTCAAACACCTGACCTCAAACAATCTTTCCTCCTTGGACTCCCACAGTGTCAGGATTACAGGCGTGAGCACTGTGCCCACCCTTCCGTTTAGGCCTGAGGGTTACATGCAACCCAGGCAATCTGTCCAGCCTTGGAGAAAGGGACCTGCATCACTGCATGAAGTCTAGAGTCCCAGAAATTTATTCCACATTTTGAAGCCATCTGTTACCTTTTCGTCCCCAGTGTTCCTGTTTGCATTTTCTGCTCAGTCCCTTACAGCCCTACATGTAATGCTCCCTTAGAAAGCTACAATGCTACGAGGTTAAGCAGTTATGCTTTTTTTTTTTTTTAAATGTCCTAGGGATAACACGCTGTCCACATAGATTGAGTTCTGAGTCAGATCAAATAAAAACAAGCCTTGAAATGGAACCTCTCTCTGAGCTTCTAGGTTAAATAATGATGATTCTCTAGGGATGAGACTTAAGGCCTGTCGAAATCCACTCTCTCCTTCCTGGTGGCTGTTAAGTTATCGCTTTTCATAGCATTAGGGTTGTGCGATTATTGGTTTCTAAGGCTACTGCTTCCCTGGAGACAGGGAGATAGTATTAGTGCAAGTTAGAACACCAGAAAAGCTAATCATTTTCTCTAAGATTTAGCCATTTTTTCCCTTGAAAAACATTCTCCAATTTTTGTTAACCCTTACTTTTTTTTATTAAACCATAGCTGTGTACATTAATGCATTTATGGGTTACAATGTGCTGGTTTTATATACAGTTTGAAATACTTATATCAAACTAGTTAACATAGCCTTCACCACACATTCTTAATTATTGTGTTAAGACATTTATCCTCCACACTTAGTAGATCTGACATGTACTCTTGTAAAATGCACCATAGGCGTAATCTGATCAATATACCTTACCTCCATCCATCCTCCTGCCTATTCCCCTCCCCCTTCATCTTGAGCTATAGTTGGGTTATAGCTTTCATATGCAAGTGTGGGTTCTTAAATATTGGTTGTCAAATATCACTTTTGACACCAATTGCCGAGGCCCAGGACCGGCCAGGTCTCAGGCCCAGCTTAACTATGTTCCGGACTCGAAGGGCTAAGTTACCTTGCTCAGGTTCAGTTTCTCTTAGGTGCCTGAAGGCTATCTCCTTTAGCTGGAGAGAGAGAGTCTTAGAGATAGTAAAGCAGTCTTCTTAGAAAGATAGATCTTAGTTTTTAGCAGAGCTTACTGATCTTCAGCAGAGAGATGCTTTGCTGGCGTTCTGCAAGCAGGAGAGGAGACAGAGTCAGAGTAAGCGGGTCTGTGACAGAATGTGCATGCTCCCAATGGCCTTCTCCTCCAGCCTAATATAAGGCTGATCTCGTGCCTCTCAACACCACAGGTGTGGAGACTGCCAATTCACCACTGCTCTCATCTCGCGAGCTCTCATGCTTGTTAGGAGAGCCAAATCCCTATGTCCTTTCCACCCAGGTGTTCCATTATTGAGCTACACAGGTATTTCTTTTAACTAGCACTCCTAGCCATAGGCTATATGGGCTAACAATTGCTTTCACTGTAGAGCTGAGTATATTTGGATACTTTTCTTCCATTCTTAAGATACTTTGCTAAGAAGAATCTGTTAACCATTCCTTACTTTATGTGTGAGTTCTAAAATTTAGATAAGGGATTTTGCCTTTTAAAAATTTATTTTTTGTGAAGGATGAAGATTTTTGCAGTTGTTAATTCCAGCATTCCAGAAGTCTTCTTCTTTCATTGACTTTGTCTTTGATATATGTATATTGATGAAGTACTTAATACATTTTTCCGGTGCAAATACTGTAACGTACTAGAGGGTTTATTTCGGCCCTTGTGGTAATTGAAATTCATAAAAATTTGCATTTGTAGAAAGTTATCTTAGTTCATTCCTGTTATTATTTTAAAATAAGTTGTATTTTATTAAACAAACACCTCAAAGAGGAGCTTAGAACCTAGTGACATAATATATTAACTGTTGCATTAAAGTTAAATTTTTTGTTAAGAATTTAAAAGTTTCCTTTGGCATTTTCAAGAAGGGGAATAGAGCTGACCTCGTAAAGTATACTTTCAATAAAATGAGGAGGAGGGGCTGCTCAAGCAAGAGCACAAGTGGTGAGAAGTTAATAGGATTGTGACAGATAATAAATCTTCTTTCCAAAAGAAATTAAAAAAAAAAAACTATCGCTTGATAAATCTCTGCTTATGGAATGAAAGCCCAGATTATCCTCTCCCCCCCTTTTTTTTTTCCTGAGACAGAGTCTCATTTTGTTTCCCTTGGTAGAGTGCTATGCCTTCATAGCTGAAAGCAACCTCTAACACTTGGGCTCAGGTGATCCTTTTGTCTCAGTCTCCCAAGTAGCTGGGACTGCAGGCACCCGCCAGTAATGCCCAGCTATTTTTTGGAAACGGGGTCTCTCGTGCTGAGGCTGGTCTCAGACTCCTCAAGCAATTCACCTGCCTAAAGCTCCAAGAAATGTTAGGATTACAGGTGTGAGTCACCGTGCCCAGCCTTATCCTCCTTTTTTAATTTCTTAAACTTTTAACAAGTTCACAAAAAGAAGAAATAAAAGCCAATAAGGCAGGGCGGCTCCTGTGGCTCAGCGAGTAGGGCGACGGCCCCATATACCCAAGGTGGCGGGTTCAAGCCCGGCCTCGGCCGAACTGCAAAACAAAAAAATAGCCGGCAGGAGAATCGCTTAAGCCCAAGAGCTGGAGGTTGCTGTGAGCAGTGTGACGCCACGGCACTCTACCCAGGGCAATAAAGTGAGACTCTGTCTCTACAAAAAAAAAAAAGCCAATAAGGCAAATATCTCACATTTCTCTAGTTTGGATTTTATTTACATAAATTTGCATATCCCAAAAATGCAGATTCAAAACTAATCTTAGATAACTGCTTTAACTTGACCTTTGAAGTTTATTAATATGACTGCACAGACATTGACAGAACATATCAAACAATGGGCAGCCAAACCAAATACTAGTTCCCTGGCAGACTACTGTGTTTCAGGTTCATAGGTTTATATTATGTGACCTTTTATAATATAAGAATTCAGCTTTGAGTACTGTACAATTAGCTAAATGCCCAGGGTGGTGGTGGAGATAGTAGTTTTTCAGTATTTACTTTTAATTTATTAAATTTAGTGAGTGGCCTTATTTGTCAGTGCTTCAGCTGCCCTCTGAGTTTCTCACGTTTACTCATCAACAAAGACAGAGGGAAGCACTTTCAGTGAGAACCACTTTGCACTACCAATGTAGAGTCTCCTACCTTCATTAGCATATGTTCCATTATGCATACACTTAGAAAACTACTTATAAGGCGGAACATATTTAACATACATCATTTCATTTTCTAATGATTGCAACATTTCCTATAAGACATATAAACATATTAATATTAGTCTTTCATAATCACAACATTGATATAAACCTGAACACTGGGCATAGACCTAATAACAATTATTTTCTTGATGATTTGGGTTCAACATAGTCATTAGGAGGAATTCTAAAGCATCCTTTAATCTTCTACTGTGATTCCAATTAGCCCTAAATTGCACCATGGCTTCCTAGACACTGAAGTTGGACATGGAGCCCTAACAGTGCTGTCTTGTATACTTAAAGAAAATTCTTTCAAAGTTAACAAATTATAAAACAAGTATTCTAGTTCTCCCCACTATCAAATGACTGGCATCTTGATCAAGCCACATGAATTTTATTTTACTTAAAAACTTTATGTTATTTCAAATTACATTTGGTAAACCTGATACAAAGCTTTCTGCTTGAGAAAAAAAAGGACATGGTAATATTTTTTAACTAAAAAAGTGCTATTGTTATTATATACTACAATGTGTAATGTAGGCTATATATGTAAACATAAATTTAACCGTCAATTTTATGTTATTATATATATTTGATATATTTAATATAATTTGTTCCTTTGAGAAGGCCTTTCTCATTTCAGCTGCATGTGATTTTAGGAGCATGTTTCACTAAGTAGCAATCAAGATTGTCAAAGGTAGGTCTGCTGAAAGGTCAGTTACATGCCACCTTTTATATATTCAAATATGGAAAATTCCTACCACTCTCAGCAGAGTGTGTTTTCTGTGCACAGAAGAGTAATTTGTGGACTCTCTCTAGTTACACAAAGATACGGTGAAAAAGTGGACAGAACCATTAGTGACTTAATTGGTAATGTCACTTTCAAAGACAGAGGCAATAATGATCTCATTGCTTGGAGTGTAGGTTATCAATGCACTTATAGATCTCAAAAACCTGACTCCTCTCTGGAAATTAAAGGCTTGTTGGAGAGAATTGTGTTACCTCTATCAAGGTAAATTAATAGAGAAAGACTTTCCAGATTAATAACCTATACCTAATGCAAGGCCATAGCATTTCCAAGGAAGTTCAGCACAATATAATTTTAGGGGGGACTTTGTAAATGTCTCGTGTAAACACCTTGGCAGACAAGCATGAAATGAGATGCCACATCAGTAGCTGATGGCTTGGATTTTAGGTCTCATTTATTTAACATGGGAAAAATATAAACTTCACATTTGATTTTTAAATGTCTCTGCATCTAGGGATCTATTAAAGAAGAAAAAGAAGTTGAGCCTTTGGCAATTGGACAACCTAAGGGCTTGAGTGATGTAAAAGTAAATGAATAAAATAGCATATGCATTTAAATCTCTAAAGTAAGAAGCAGTTCCACACTAAGTTTGCTTACAGAACTTAATGAAAGATTAATATCATTTTCTTAACTTCATATAAGTTTCACTGGCACCACAGTTGATACTGGGAGGTGTCTAAACATTTTATTAATGTCATGCACTCATATCAACCTACTTAACATAACTCTCATGATAGAGAACACTATTACACAAAGCAACTTTATTACTCGCAGATAGGTGACAATAGAACATATCCCAGGACTCATATGCAGGAGAGCTTCCCCCGAGCAGGTGGAGTTGAGTCAGCACATGCCACACCTCACTTAGCAACTGAGAAACTCTGGAAGTGTACTATGGGTTTTATCCCAGGTAACTTGACCCACTGGGCTAACGCTTTGTAGGCATCCAGTTTTAGGAAGGACCAGATCAGAGTCTGGGCTGTTCCAGCCAGTTCCCCCTTATCTCAGCATGTTACACTCCCCAGCACATTCTATAATGATTCTTCAGAGCAACCAGCAGGAAAGAGGAAAAGAATTGAGCTACTATAAGGTCATAAGGACTTCTCTCACATAACGCTATGGAATGTGTTGTCAGAGCAGTTTAGCCAAGATGTCAAAACAGAAAGGCCCTTCAGATGATAATGGTTGACCTGAATTCGTTGAAGGGTGAGAGTCCAGAATCCCTCACCCCATTGACCTGTTTCAATTACTTGGCAGAACTAGAAAGTTCAACAGAGGCTCAGCAGGAATCGAAAGACAAAGTGGATAGAAATGGAAAGTGCAAGGAGAGTATCCCAGCATCCAGGCATCCTGTGAAGGAGGCAGACAAGGAGAGCGTCCCGGCATCCTGTGAGGGAGGCAGAGCAGGGCACTTGAAGGAGCTTTAGTATAACAGAGAGAAATTTTATTTAAGAACAAAGAGAAAGCTTAGAGCACTTCCAAAGAGAGTTGGAAGTGGGTCCCTCTCGCAAGTGAGAAGAGAGACTCAGATGCAAAAGTAGCGCAGAGAAAGAAATACCTCTTTCCCTCCATTTGACCTTGTTTGTAACTCTTCCACTGGTCTCTTGGCACCTCTGGGAATTATTGTTCATTTCCATTGGTCATCGATTACTGTCCTTTTCTATTGGTCTTTGGTCACCCCATACCCACCTTCTTTTCCCTTTTTTGGAGACAGCTGCTGGGAAGTGGTCTGACTGTTAATTATTCTTACGGGCCTCCCAGACTTCCTTGTTCAGCCATCTGAACTTCTTTGTTCCTTTCAACTCCTGTGAACCCTCTTTCTCTGTCTTCTAATATTTGTAAGGCTTCAAAAATTTTTCATTTTTATCTCACCAAGAAGGATAAAAAATGGGAGGAAGATATTTTATTTAAAACCAGGCTCATATTATAAGTATAAAAAATAAAAACTATATTTAGTGCAATTGAATTTAAAAGAAAAAGGCATATATGATATTTTTTAAAATATAAATTGCATAAATATTTGTTCTTCTTAAGGGATATTTCTCCCATAAAAGATACAAAGTAACTCAAAATTTAAGTATCTTTTAAGAATTATTGACAGGTTTGAATTATTTTAACTTGTCATAGTATAACCTGTGTTAAAAAATAAATTGAGACACAATAAAATTTAAGAGTTTATTTGAGGAAATAGCAATTCGTGAATTAAGCAGCTCCTGACCAGAAGTTGTTTGAGGGCTCTACAGAGGCTATGCAAAGAGATTCTTTAAAATGACAGAAGTGGAAATAAAGTAAAGAAAAATATTTGATTGGTTACAAATATGTGATTGTGTTTATTTGGCCTAGTCTTCTAAAAATCTTTCTTTTTAGACGACTGTGAGTTACTTGACAGCTTCTTATCAATTGAACTAAAGTTTTGTTTTTCCCTAATACAAGTATTTACAAGAAAGGTCTCAGGTTAAGTTCTGCTGATGCTTGCAAGTTAAAGTTATTTTCAAGGCCTAATTGGCTTATCTGCTCAAGAAATCTTCAGATCCCATCTCCATTTTAATATATTTCAAAATCTGCACAATCTGGTGTTTTCTCCTGTTCCCCAAGTTTGCATTGCTGATGTACATAATGTTTGTATTCTTACCTAAAATTTCTTTTACATTTACTGAGTTTTATTTCTATACTTATTTTGTTCAGATTTTCATGATTTCTTTTTTATTCATTACTCAATTGGCTTAATTGTCAAACATGTATTTATTTGTCTCTTTATTTCTTTTCTTCCCATAGAAGGCTTCTTGGCTGTTTTCCCTCTTAATTTCTATTTTGATTTTTAATATGATGATGGTGTATTTTCATGCTCACAAGACAATTCAACTTCAATATATAGGTCTCAAGTACATTTATTCTTTTATTTCCTTCAGAACTCCATAGCTATTACACTGTTACCTTCCCTCATTGAACACGTGTGTGGGTACATATGAGGCTACTCTGACATTTTCTCCTTGAACATAACTTTAGTTTCTTTCCTGTAGGCCAGACAATACTTAAGTCTTCAATTTCAATTGCATAGCCAGGCTATTTCTTGGGGCAAATTGTCTGCAATTATTATTTCTGGAACACTGTGTATTCTGGTGTTCGGCAGATATATTTACAAGTTATTTCAGGGAAATTTTCATCAATTTCTGATGAATGATTTTTGTTAATTCTATTGAATTCTTTACATCAGAGATGACAGTTGTTCTCATGTTGAAATATCTTTGTTCTCTTCAACTATTGCAATTCATCTAATTGCTTTATCTGGACCTTTTCCCTTGCAGTCACAGAACTTTAATAGGTATGTTCTCCCTTATGCCCATGATTCCATTTTCAGCCACATCCATTCTGTTTTGTTCTGTTTTGAATGCAATTCTTATTTCTGTGTTATAGTATTTTTATTTCTCAATTTGTTTCCACAACTTTCCAGTCACCATTTTCATTGTAGTGGGTTTTGTTAACATCTGGTCTTTACACAATCCTTCCATAAATTAGTGCTATTATTAAGTACTGACAAGTCACTTGTGGAGGATTTACTTCTATTCATTTGATAATGATTTAATCTTAGATAAGGTAGTTACTTGTCTTTTTGCAAATTATATTCTTTAATTTGTTTATTTTAAAATGTTGTTCACATAGTTGTTAAACCTCCTCGTTTTGCCAGCATTCTTTTTTAATAGAATTTGGTGGAATATTCTCTTTTTTTTATTTGCTTCTGTACATAAATGCATGGTTTGCTTTCCATCAGAAAATATTGCTTTGTTGATTTTGTTGGTGTGGAGTGAGTGTGTGAGTGAAAAAACCTTAGCAGGCTTTCCTAATAGAATGGGTTTCTAAAGTAGCATATAATATTATAAAATGTTTTCCTTAAAGTGTTTCCTTTAAAACAGTTTTTTGGGTGGTGCCTGTGGCTCAAAGGAGTAGGGTGCCGGGCCCATATGCTGGAGGTTGCGGGTTCAAACCCAGCCCTGGCAAAAAACTGCAAAAGAAAAAAACAAAACAAAACAATATCTTCAACCAATCTTATGATTAAATTTACCTGGGATCTTACTAAAATGATAATGGATGCCCATGATTTTGCATTCATTATAGCTCAGAACTCTGAAGAGTAACCACCTCTTGGTTGTTGGTGCCAACATGAAGAAGGATTTGAGACTGAGAAAGGCCCTGGTAAAAGAAGCTAGAGGCTGGAGCCACCTCTGTCTTGCAAGTAATGCTGATTTGAACAGGGGAAGAGAAGGAGGAAAAATGAAAGAAAAAATAATCAAGTGGAAGGTTCTTCCCCTGTTGTTCTTCCTTCTCTGTAGCACCTCTTATTGACATCATGATGGGAAAAGAGAAAGATTTTGCAAAGTCATGGTCCCAGCATCTAAGACAAGGGTATAAAGGACAGATTTGATGTTGACAGACAATGACTATGTGATGAGGAAAATTACTAACTGCAAATAATTTTCAGGGGATTTTAATCCGCTATTTTAATAGGAATATCTACGGAGGCTTCTAGTTTCGTTTGTGAAAGCCAATTAACGTCAAGGTCATGTAATACAAAATATAGAAAATGATGTTTTGTCAGGAATGATCATTTTTCTTTCCAGAAGTTGGTGTTAGTGTAGCATGCATACTTTTGCATGAAGGGGTGATTTCATTCCATTCCTGTAAATTGGACACAAAATATAATGTGAGTTTTGCAATCAGCTTTGGAGTGTATCCTTTGAGATTTCTGTTTCACTTTCCCTCATATTATCAGTAAAATGCATAGCTTTTCTAATTTTATCATCTATTTCCAAGGAGTATAGAGTATATAAAGAAATAAGATAATCTTAAATTAAACATGTTCTCTAAGCAGAATGCTCTTAACATTATATTTCTTATATGTTGCCATTTTTAAATCAAGTATAAAGAAGGCCCTTATGAATACCTTTCATTTATGAAAAGAAATTCAGAAGAAAAAGAAAATTTCTTATCTCTTGTTCTGACCCCATGGCAATGTTCAATGCTAATTTAGCCCTACTTAAAGGACCCTTTGCAAATATCAGTATAGTTCCATACTTAAAATTATCTTTAACAAATAATTCAAGCAACTTAAAACATTTTTTTAGATAAAAGATTTCTAATTCCTTGGCAAAAATTAACATAAAATGAATATACATAGCTGAAGTTGTCACTAATCACTGTTTGTACCTTTTTGGGTTTTCTGTTTTTTGATTTTTTTCTTTTTAACAAAGTTAACTAAAGAGTCAGGTAATGGTCCACATCTTAAAAATTTTTCAAGACAAACAATAGTGCTAGTCATTCTTTCTCTGTTTCTCTATATATGTGAGCACCACTTTCATTCATATTCCTTTGATAATGTAAAAGGGATCATTGCTTATATATATATAAAGTAAAAGTAATTCATGCAAGTTTTTTTTTTTTTTTTAGAGATAAATCTAGCCCTGTCACCCAGGCTACCATGATCACATGATCCCAGCTCATTATAATCACCTAGGCCCTAGTATCCTCCTGCCTCTGTAGCCGAACAGCCCCAACCTTGCCTAATTTTCCTTTTTATTTATTTTTAGTAAAGATGAGGTTTCACTATGTTGCCTTGGGAAATACTGAGTTCTTGGTCTCAAGTACCTCCCCAACTTTGGCCTCCCACATAAATTTTTAAAGGTTATGGCTGCATTTACAAATTTTCTGTGACTCTCTAGTTATGGATTGAATTCATGTGTCCTCTGAAAATTCATATTTTAAAACCTTAACTCCTAGTATGACTACGTGTGGAAATGAAATCTCTAAGAAGAAATTAGGATCAGGGGACCTGGATGATGGAACATTGACCCAAAGGAATTTATTCTCCATCCTTAAAATATAATGGGATTTTCCTTTCTAGATTTTGGATTTAATGAGTATAAATCCCTCTGTCATCCCTTACTTCATCTAATTTCTCTCTTTCAGAATGAGAATATTACCCTATACATATCCCACCATGTAGTTTGAAAGCACAACACTTGTTTTTCATTGGTTCATAGCTGGAGAGGAACTTTATGCTGAACAAAGGGCTCATTATTGTCCATAGCAGATTGGAGGATGGCGCAAGACTTGGTCACACTACTGAACACGGAGTGAAATTTAAAAAATAATGAGTTATTTTTAAAATTTCTCATTTAATATTTTTGGACAATAGTTGACCACAAGTAAGTGAAATCGTGGAAAATGAAACCATGGGTTACAGGGTGCATATTTATCTTCATTTTCTTCTACTCTTCTTTCCTCACTCATTTGTTCTAAAGATATTATTTCGTTAAGCAAAGACAGCAATGGTAAATATTCAGTAAAGCTGATTTTGCTTTCCCTAAAATAATACATTTTAAGAGTTTAGAGTTATTATTTTTAAGGAGAAGTTACCTGATTTTTTAATTTAAGATTGAGAAGTCTAAACCAACCTACACCAATTGAGTCAAGAACTGCATGCATTACTAAAATAAAAACATCAAACCAAAGAAAACAAATGTAATAAAAAAGAACAAAGGTTTATTAATTTAAAAGACACAGATTAGAGGGTAGTACCTGTGGCTCAAAGGAGTAGGGCACCGGCCCCATTTACTGGAGGTGGCGGGTTCAACCTGGGCCACAGCCCCCCCCCAAAAAAGACAGAGATTAGAAACTTCACATAAAATATCTATAATATCTATAAATCAATGAACCTATAGAAATTAATCATCACCTATGTGCCTTATGGTTAAATAGAAACAAAAATAAAGTAATTAAAATTTGAACTTATAAGAAAATAATTTTAGAGACACCTACAAAAAGTACCATGTTAAAGGAGTTGTGAGAAATGGCAAAGACTTCATGAAAACACAAACAACCTTGATGCATTTTATACATGTATCAATAACAGGAAAGAAATTTAAGCTGTAAAATGTTTTATGAAAGTAAAAAATTATTATACATTATAACAGATTCTTTAACAATATTTAAACACTATTTTTAAAGGTATGGATTCTGTATAGGTTTATAGGTGCTAATAAATGATCGAGTGTCAGGGAAATATTTGGTGCTACCAGTAAAACCTTGGAGGCCAATGGTACTAAGACTTTATCATTTGCCAAAAGGATTTTCCAGACACTTTTTTATGCTTCATGACATATCAAATAGCATTTGGTATTCTAAATCCTGGTCAGTTAAATTCCAGGTTGTTGTATTATGAGTTAGATTGAAATAAATATTACATAAAAATTTTCTTCTTTGACATTCATCCTACATTTCCTCAAATAATGTGTGGTATTACAGCAATGGTATTAATGTTTCCAGATGCTGGTAGCAATCCTAGTATTGACCTTTTGAAATTATTGAAAAATAAAAGTAAACACATCTTTCTCCCAAAAATTCTAAACAGTCTCCTATTTTCATGACCTTATTTGATGCCTGATCCTATCACCTTGCCTATGACGAAAAGTCAGGGCTTCCTACTCAGCAGAAAGCTGATCATTTATTTTCCTAGCAGGAGATCTCTCCCATGGCATTAATGATTCAAATAGGTCATGTTTACAGGGCTAAGTGTTTCCGAGTTTGTTGTAGCACAAAGCAGCAACTTCTATTTTGTATAAATACAGGGCAAGAGCTTATGTGAGACAATCAAGAGTGATTGTTTAAGCACTATTATCTTCCTGTGTTAGAGAATGACACAGGACTGAAATGGAGATGTAGGGAAAAATTGAAATAAAATCATAGGAAAAAAGATTTCATTCAAGCCTCTGTGAAGCTGGCACTGAAAATCAAGGGAAAATTTTACATATTCAGAATGAGGAATCAGAGTTGGTATCAATCGTCACAGAAAAACTTTGAGAAAAGAAAAGGATTTGTCAGTATAATTATGTTCTTCAATAATTTCTCACTTTTTCTTTCATTTCATTATTTCCCCCTTCTTACAAATTAAAACATTAATTTAACCACCAAAATATATAATTCCAAAGGCTTTTTCTTGTAGATATCATTTTCAATCTTATGTAATTTCATAGTGAAATTTACATTACTAAGAAAAGGGCAAATTCTACAAGTTGCTTAAAGCAAACTCATGCTTATGTAATTTCTTTTCTTGTATACTGTATCAGTGTACGTATTAGTTTTATAATTGTCAACTTTCATATTTTCTCTTTCTTAGGAATATTTAATTCTTTTTATGAAATTGTCTACCTTTTCTTGACCAAGCTAATGGCATTCTACAGACTAGAATGAATGTGCTTATAATTATCAGGTCTAGGCACATTCTACACAAATTCAAATGAACATTTCTTTTTTTTATTTTACACAAATAAAAACAAACATGCATTTCGATTCCTTCTGCTTGTTCCAAATTTCTGGACATTCTAAGAAATGCTGTAATAGCTATACCTACAACTATAAATTGTATATTGTTGCACTTATTTGGGGGATTAGGTTCTCAAAAATGTATTTGATAAGAAAAAATATCTATCTTTAATTTTAATGTGTAGTGCCAAATTACTTTTAATAATCCCTACAATGATAGCCTTTGCCACACCTTTCACTCTCCAGCTACCTAACTTAGGTTATTTGGGGTTTTGGTAGCCTTCCTGAATTTTACATGTTTACTCGGCCATCCTTTTCTTTTCCTTTCTTTTTTGGCTCATATTTGGTAATTATAGATTCCTAACTAGGAGCAATGTTGCAGTTTCCTGGTTCAACATTTGACTCCTTAGTATATATAATTTTTACCCCCTTCTTTTAAATTTGCTGTTCTGTGGATCATGCCTCTGTCAGAACCACCCCCTGTGAATGGTTTACATCAAACATTTTTATTATAATCATTAAAAATATTACAGACAGCATTTTTCTGACCCAAGAATTTGGTTCGGAGGGAAATGATTAATTACATGGAACAATGTTAATGTGATCCATTGAATTTACTGTGTATTTCATCATCAAGGAACAGTAGTTCTTACAGTATATAAAAATGGCCTCTGGAACATTAGATAGGGTAATTTATAAATTTGATTATCATCCAAGTTTTAAAATATATTCTCAACCAACAACAAATATTAAGTTCCTTCTTCAAAATCCATGTTAATAAATACACCTGTAAAATGAATAAGGAAGAAGCCAAGGTTTAAAGAAAAAATAATGCTGAGTATTAAATTCTATTTGAGAAAATACTTTAAATAATTAATTGACATTAGTAAGCTTACCTAGGTCTTTAGCAGTTTAAAATGTATAAATAATCTTCTTAACCACTTGTAGATATTATATTTTTATTTATTTTAAGGAAATATTTCCTACTTTACAGAATTTGAAACTATCAATACAGCTCAGATAAAAAGAAAATTATATAGAAGGACATTAAAAAGAAATAGTCAATAGTGGGACAGGTAGTGATCTTAACTATTGTTTACTCCCCAAACTGTTTCAACTAAATGTGCTTTATTTTGTAGGACCTTTATCACTTGATTATATAGTACTAATGTGTTTCATGTCATAGAACTTTGTAAGAGTTGTACTCTATTAAACAATATCACTATTGTATAATTTTTGACATTTAGGTTACTCATGCATATTATAAATAACTTTTGTTGTCAGTAACCATGCAACTTCCTATTTAAAAATTGTCTAATTAGAATTAATTTAAAAATAGGAATATTCTATGTGAAAATACCCAGAGACATTATCAGTTCTTGAGCTATTTGTGACTATTCATGTCATTCAAATGTTTTGTAGATATAATCAGACTAACAACTTATAATTTACAATCCTATATGCAGTGTACATTTGAAATGAGAAGAGAATAAATTGGAAGCTTTCATGCCACAGAAAATCCAGTTTACAGTGTGAAAACCTAATAATTAATCTATTGTGTCATCTAGCTATTTTGTAAACAGTATTGCTTCTGTCACAATATATTAACTCAAATATTTCCCCTTAAGAAGAAGGTAGTTATTGTTAATGACCAGCTTGTCACAGAAATTAGAATCACCTTTTGTCTCAGGTCATTAATTAAGGAACCAATTATTGCATTGTTAAAAAATATCTTCCAATAAAACACAAAAGTTAAAAGATTGTATAAGACAGTCTCATAATAGTATTGAAATGTGTTCTGAGGACATATGTTATGACCAATAAATAGATGTGAGGAATGATCTGATATGTTGACTATTGCTGCCAGCAGACCATCGAGGGGTATAATTACAGAGGCAGAACGTGCCAGGACGTGTGGTGAGGTCTGGGGACCAGATAAGCCCAATTACTGACTGTAATTGAGCAGCTGATGAAGGCTTGATGATTCTCCTAGTTGAGAATGACTCTCTCAAGGACGTCAGATGTCCATTCTTTTAGTATCCCTAAGTATTTAATCTGTGTGTTGAATTAGATCATCTGAAGGAAACCACAAATAATCTCAGTCTCCAAAAGATACGTCTTCACTTCTTCCTTCAGTCATTATTGAATTGATACAAGAAGCATTAATTGTAGTGACATATCAGTATAAATTTAGGATCTGAATTTGAGCACAATACTCAGCATGTTAACCAGTGGTCACTACATCAAACACAATCATGAATGTTTTTCTGAATTGAATTTCAATCTAAAAATGTTCACATCGACCCTGTGCTTTGTCAGATTACTAAAGTTATTTATAACTATACAATGTTCATTGGGTTAAAGAATGAATGTTAAACATTTTCTCATTTATCCCTTCTATAATCTAAAAAATAGAAAGCACAGACATCCTTGTCACAATTAAAAAAAAAAGAAAAGAAAAAAACACAAAAGTAAACAAAAAGTGAGAGGCATGGAGTTACTGTGACTTCCTCTGACCATCAGGAGTGTATTTTTAACATCAACTATTATATTTTAAATTATTAGCTATTTGCTAAGTTTGTAAACATATTATATTAAGATACCTTTTTTTTATTGTAATAAACACAGACTTATAAACTATGTTCTTAGTTCTTACTTCTGTGACACTATCAACATGTATCACAGCTTAATTTCCCCAAAACATTTCTGAAATACATACTTGGTGTTACCACTTACAATAGCCCCCTGGCTTCTTCCCAATTGTATACAGAAGGACATAGTTGAAATAAGTGTATTCCTACTTAGATTTAGTTTTGTAACTGACAAAACTAAAAAGGGAAACAAAATATTTAAGGCTTTCCACAATTTCCTAAAAATAAATATTACCTTGAGTCTTTGTGATTCATTAAATATTATCAATTGCAACACTCATACCCCACTCCTGAAGAAATCCATCTTAGTGTAAGAGGAAAATGGCTGTTAACAAAACCCTCAGTGTCTAGAAGTTTCTAGTTCACAAGGTCTCCACCTGTTCTTAGTACCTGGAAACTATGCAAATTATTCTTCTGAGTTAGGGTAAGAACAGGGAGAATAAGCCAAACATCAAGAGGATAAGCAACTTTGCATGCCTAATCTGTAGGGTTTCCCTACAAGTGTGAGAAAAATGGGTGGCCTAAGCAAGAAAAAAAAAAAAATACAAACACACACACCATCAGACCTCCAGCCAAATAAATTAAGTACACTGACCCACGGTAGAGTTAGCAAGAGATGCAACAAGGCGTAGTAACTCAAAGATCGCTCTTTCTTTTTCTTTGGGCATATAAGTTTGATTTAAACAAACATATAGATGATAGGTATGTGCAAGTATGGGAAATCTTATTGCTATACTATTCTTAGGGGCAAACCACAATTTAGTGTTAAAAATACCACATTTGATCTTGCATCCCCTTAATATTTACTTCTTTTACATTAGGTTTTTCCTAAGCCTATATTTACCGTAAAGAGGATGATCTATTTCCACAGCAATAAGAATTGGAGCATTTGCAGTGAAGATTTGATCTGATATGGTACTTAGTTCTACTTGATCTGGCTCACTATAATTTTGATAACATTTACTGTTGTTATTTTTGATTCTTTCCTCCTCCGAATACTTTTTCTTCTTCTTTTCATAGTTTTAATTCTTTTTTGGAGAATTTCACCCAAAATTACGATTTAATTTCATTTTTAAACTCCTAAATTTGTGCTTGTCCCTGCTGTACAAAAGGTTTCTCTTTAAGCAGTATTTCCCACTCCACAAATGCAAAAGTATTAGGTGGTGGGGGAAAAAGCAAGAATTAAACATACTACTCTGGGGAAATCAAGGGAATGGAAAACGGTATGTGGCTAGAACCTGTTTAGCAAATTTGCTTTGTTTACTAATCTGATAAAAGTATTCAGTGTTCCTATATGGAATCTATTATAAAACCTAGCAATGGATTAGTTCTGTTTCATGGTCCCTACATAGTATTTCTGGTTGCTCTCAGGTTGAAGCTGGAAACTAAGGCTTAGGGCTAATGGAATCATGAAGAAGGAATAAAGAGAAAAAGGGAGAATGCTTTCAGCAAGACAGCTATTAAAAAATTTAAAAAGGGAATATCACAAGTGATCAGAAATAAACCTAAATTTATTCACTTGCCTGGTTATAAGACAAAATAATTAGGATGTCATTAACTTGGGATAATTTCTGTACTGTACTGGGAAGTTCTGCACAAGCAAACCCAAACTTAATTTAGAGGCATTCCTTGTAACTGACTAATTTTGAATCTAGCTCCAGCCAATCACAGACAGCCAACTGGTCTATTGGTTACATAACTAGTGGTTAGCTTGATATGGGCAATATAAGAAAAAGTCATTTTTTAATAACTCTGAAAAATACCTCTACAGAAGACAATGGAAGATGACAAAATTTCCAACTCATATTGTTCTGTCCTGCAGAATCAGAAGTAAATACATAGCCTTTCTAAAAAAAAACTAGAGTGAAATTTATCTTCTGTATTTATCTCATATTGTGTTACTTAATAATTTTCCATTTTGGCATTTGAAATTTCTTTAAAAATCATCATTTTTTTTCATTATGCACTACATATATTTGGTTTCTGGGAGTTGAAAGAACTCACCGTTATTTTCTGATTTAGGATACATGACTCTTCATCTTTGTCTCATTCTTCACATTCTGTTCTCACCTCGTGCCTGTGTCTTCTTGTGTCACTAGATTTAGGGCCCACTCTAAGTCAGTATGACCTCATCTTAAGTTGATTACATGGGCAAAGATGTTTATTTCCAAAGAAAGTCATAATCGCAGGTACTTTCGATTAGGACATAAGTGTATTTTTGAGGAGGTGTGAGTCAACTCTTAAAAGCTTTGTCGAGGATGAAAACATGCACGAGTGTAGAAAAAGAGTGAGTATAAGCAAACTATTTATTGGACAAAGGATTAATATCCAGAATATGTATGGAACTCAAACATCTGAGCAGAAAAAAAATCTGATTAAAAAATGGGCAAGTTAAAAAATTAAATTGGCAAGTTATCCAAACAGATACTTCTCAAAAGGAAGACATACACATGGTATGATGCCAGCATTGTAATTCAGACAGACTGGAGGGCAACTGAGGCACTGGAAGCCAAGTGCATCAGCAGCTCTGGTGGCAGGTGAACCAAATTACGGGAGAGGTCCACCCTTATCCAGCCCTGGGTGGCCGGGAACCTGGGCTACATAGAAGGCCCACCATTCACAATCCATAATTTGCTATCCATCACCCACAATCTGCAATCCATGCAAGGGGAATGTCCCGTACATCCCTATACACAGGAAAACAAAAGTGATAGCATGCCAAACAACTACAATGGTAATGTTAGTATCCTTGTACATAGTTATGGTTATCTAAAGGCACAGGAGTCTTCTACCCTGTCCATCCTGTCCAGATTACGGACAGTGCCCTGATGTCCTTATCTTATCCCACACATTTCGCCGTGGGTGAGAAAGTTCACACATCTTTTTCTGTCCCTACACATGGCTAAAAAATACATTTTTAAAGTATCCTCAACACCTCTAATCATCAGGGAAATGCAAACTACACAAAGAAGATAACATTTCACCCAAGTTGGAATGATTATTATGGTAAAAACTAGTAAACATGTGAAGAAAGGTGAACACACACGAACTGTGGGTGGAAATGTAAAGTCTCATGGTGTAGCCACTGTGTAAAGGAGTTTGAAAAAGAAATCAGTATCTGAAAGAGATACATGTGCCCTGTGTTTGTGGAAACAGTATTCACAATAGCCAAGATATAAAATCAGCCCAAGAGTCTATCAGTAGATGAAATGATAAAGAAAAACGTGACACATCTCTGCAATGGAACTATTAAGCCATTAAAAAAGAATAAAATCCTGGGTGGCACCTGTCGCTCAGTGAGTAGGGCACCGGCCCCATATACAGAGGGTGGCGGTTCAAATGAGCCCTGGGCCAAATTACAATAAAATAATAGCTGGATGTTGTGGCAGGCGACTGTGGTCCCAGCTACCCGGAGGCTGACCCAAGAAAATCGCCTAAACCCAGGAGATGGAAGTTGCTGTGAGCTGTGATGACAAAGTGAGACTCTGTCTCAAAAAATAAAAAATAAAAATAAATAAATAAATAAATAAATAAATAAAGAAGAAGAAGATTGAAATCTTGTCATTTACAGCAACATGGATGAGCCTAGAGGACATTATGTTATCAAATATGCCAGAAATAGAGAGTTAAACACCACATTTTCTTACTCATTTGTGGAAGTTACAAAACTTGCTCTCATAAAAATAAAAAGTAGCAGAGAGGTTACTAGAGACTGGATAGTGTAAGAGGAAGGGGAGATAAGGAGAGATTTGTTAGAGGATATGAGATTACAGACAAATGAAAGAAGTGAGTTCTAATGATCTATACCAATGTAGGATGAGCAAAGCCAGACAATTAAGTTTGCAAACTTATCCTAGAAAAAGTGCCTTTGGAGTGTGGACTAGGTGCTGGCATTGGTGCATAGCTTCCCAAGGCAAGTTCTTCAAAGATGTCTGTAGTGATATTCAGCAAGGAGTTATGTAGCACTTTTTCCAGGATGAGTACACAAAAATCTCCTCTTTTGTTTATCATTGTATCACTTCATTTTTTTTGTATGTGTGTAAGTCCTTCTCAGGAGAATTTTAAAAATATTTTTCAAGTTTCATGAAAATTCTATGAGGGTTTTAGTTATAACTCTAAAAGAATTTCCATAGTTGCCGACCTCCCTGCACTGAACACCTCCTGAGGTCGACCTTATTTTCATAGATGAGAAACACCAGATGTAGTGATCAGTCCAGAAGGTCTTGCTCCTTGTGTTGACCACCTCCTGGTGTTGACAAGTTTGTCACGATCCCTTTGGTAGTTAACTTGAAGAGGTTCTACTGTAGTTAGAGAAGAAGCTATTCAGTATTCGTAGGACAAGGGCATGACGGCTGCCCAAGATGATGTGTCTGTCAATCACCTTGATCTTAGCACTATACACTGAATGTACTGAAACAACATGATGCTCCCTATAAATGTCTATGATTGTTTTGTACGAATTACAAAGAATAAACAATTAAATATAATATGTATATTTTATATTTACTAAAAATAAAATCTTATTTAGTCTGTTTTGTTCAGGATCCCTTTTGCATGCTGTTTAATAATCCCTAGTCACCTGCATCTGTCGTAGCTGTCCATCTCCCTCCTTCCTGACAACTGGTCGTAAAATCCCATTCGTATCCTTCACACTCAAGGCATGACCCAACAAACACACAGAGTACTTCTGTAGAGGCTGAGTTCAGGGCATTTGAGCAAATCGCTGTGTGCCTATGCTACTTACACATCCATGCAGCCACATCTGCCATTGACATTCTAAAATTAGGAGTATTTTAGGAGAAACCAAAAATTCAGAGCAGTTTGTTAAGAGGGCCAAAAAATATTGAAACAGACAACACAACACATATTCCTGGAAGTAGGTGTCAGAGAGTATCACTAATCTTTAAATTTTTAAATATGTACAGTTTGACATTAGATTGGATCCTATGCTAAATTTAGTAAATGCATTTTTCTGTGTCTATGGGCTTGAATGCCTGATTATTGGACAATGTGCTATTTAGAAAAGGAAAGATATAAAGTTCACTTTAGCAGTAATTTTAAATGTTCTGTATTTGTATGCTATAAACACGTTCTTGTTCCAATTTATCATGAGTATCATACCTCTTTGAGACATTATACACATGGCTCAGTGCCTGTGCCTCAAGCAGCTAAGGCACCAATCATGTACACCTGAGCTGGCAGGTTCGAATCCAGCCCGGGCCCTCCAAACAACAATGACGGCTGCAACCAAAAAATGGCCGGGCGTTATGGTGGGCACTTGTGGTCCCAGCTACTTGGGAGGCAGAGGCAGGAGACTCACTTGAGCCCAGGAATTGGAGGTTTGGAGGTTGCTGTGAGCTGTGATGCCACAGCACTCTACCCAGGGTGACAGCTTGAGGCTCTGTCACAAAAAACAAAAAAAAAAAGAGAGAGATATTATACATGATGAACTACTTGATTAATATTCATTTAAATATTTCTAGATGTGCAAATATTTCGAAAAGTTAAACCCAGCCCTACAATTGGATAAAAGTCAGTATCATGAACTACTGATAAAATATACTTTTTAAAATAGGGAGCATTTTAGCCATCATTGCAAGAATGTATTGCATTTCTTCCATCTATCATGGCCAGTTGAAAATTCCAGGGTTCAGCTTCCCAGTTTTAGTGTTAGCTTTGATACCTTCAAGTTAATACAATGTTTTGTGACTTTGGGGGACATTTGGGAGCTAGAAAAAATGAAACAGTGTCCAGAGATTCCTATGCAAAATCCCCCATGAGATTCAAAACATTGAAAGTAACATATTAAAGATTGTCAGACAC
This sequence comes from Arctocebus calabarensis, assembly GCA_963573935.1. Classification (NCBI taxonomy): domain Eukaryota; kingdom Metazoa; phylum Chordata; class Mammalia; order Primates; family Lorisidae; genus Arctocebus; species Arctocebus calabarensis. The sequence continues at coordinate 14,168 of CAUYON010177475.1, read as the reverse complement.
CTAAATTCCTAGAGATTTAGAACATGGGAAAAATTAGAAACACAATTTAACTGTTTTTTATTACTACAGATGTACCATTATTATTTTTCCAAATAGCATAACGGATTAATTTTCATCAATTTTTAAATATTAATATATAAAATATTATGAATTTACAATATATGTGCATGCTCACATATTTTATATGTCTTACATTTTAGATGTTATTTACATAATAATAAGATATTTACATAACATTAAACCAAACTCATATGTGCCAGGTCAACTCTGGATAAAAGAAAAATAAAACAGGTTAGTAAACCTTAAAATACGCACAAGTATATGTACGTCCTTTTCAAAAATTCACACCCTTATCTTATTTACTTCTTACCTATAATCATATGAATAAAATGTTCACCTCTTTCCACTAGCCATGCATAAATTATTTGATCCGGTCCAGAGATGGAATTTATTTTCATAAATCAGTCTCCTTTTAGATGGGAAAGATTCAGTCCTAAGAATTTAAAGAGCCAGAATAAAACTTAAGAATTCCTGATGTTAAATACAAGAATATATATTATATGCCAATTCATTTTATGAAATTAAAGAAAAACTCTTAAAACACAGAATGTCACATATTTCCTGGTGTTTCAATAAAAGAATATCTTATAGAAAGACGTATCTTCAGAAAAGAATAGATAGCATTTAACATTCACCTACCTTAAAAGTAGCCCCTATTGGGCAACAAATAATGGTCTTGAGGTGTCACAGTCATTTTGGAAAAGTATTTTCATTTTGTGAATATTTGTGCTTCTTTTTAACATAGATATTGCTTAAGGGAGACAAAAACATTAGTAGTGGTCTGCAAAATTTATCTCATATAATGCTTTCAAGTGACAATGGAAGCAGAAGACAGACAGAGGATGTATATACTGAATGACTGGTTTTTCTGTTTGTTAGCAAATTATAATTTGATGCTTCCTTGTTGCAAGATGTCAGTATGTTTTTATAATCTGACCTGAGTGACCTCTAGCTGTCCAGTTGAATCATTAAAATGTTTTTTAAGTCCCAATTTTTAGAGCTTTTCTAATATATGACTGGCATAATGGAATGCTTTCTAACCCTAAAGGTGCTGCTTTGATATTTGGGTTTGTCCAGAAATTTGGACAAAGCAAATAACTTTTAAAACATTTATTATTAAAATCACAATATTTAGCTATATGGCAATTTTTTCTTTCCAGAAATATCTTCATGAATTATTAATATCATATATAAGTAGCTAGAGTATAGGTACTGGGCAAATTTCATTTTGAAATTTACAACATTATTAGAAAACACTGAGAACATTATAACTTCTTCTTTATTACTTTAAAGTTAACATAATTTTAATACAGATAAATTAAGAGTCTTATAATAATAAAATAAAACTTATAATAAAATATGATAATAAATCCTGACCCACATAGATATAACTGTCATTAATCTGATGATATACTTTTTTATAGACATTTTTTCTACATTTGCCCACACATAATTTTATGTGAATAGAATTAAATTATTTGAATTTTTTTTCTTAGGCTTAGAACAATGCTTGTCAAGACAGGCTATTAAAAACTGTGACAAAATTAAATGAGATTAACTTACTATGCACCTGCATAATTATATCTCCTTTTATTTAGGGTAAATCTTTAAGAATCATTGTGTAGTCATTTATTATTCTAAATTTCAGAAAAATGCAGAAAATTAGATAGCTCAGAACTAATTATGAATAACCAGGTACATACATATATTACCATTTTATGGTATTGAAAAATGATAATTTATAAGTTATCCAAACATTGCTATACATCTATGCTCATTACTATATAAAAATAATTTATAACTTATCCAACCATTACTATACATATATGCTCATAATATCCCAAAAACATAATAATTATCACTATTTTTTAATAAATCATAATTTATAGATATTGTAACATATTTACTTTGGTTTAATTTCTTGTAACATAACTTTCAGCACTCAAACTCAAAATGGAATAACTTTTCATTGTTTCAGGTACTTGTTTTTCTGCTATTTCCCACAGCATAAGCTTTTGGACTCTATTTTGGTTGGAATTATTTTGTTCTCATTCTTAATTTGTTTTAGAACAGCCAAAAAGCACCACAGATAATAACCAGAACTGTAATTTTTATTGATTCATTAAAATAAAAAAATTTAATTAACATATACCAAAATGTTATTTAGAAAACATATAAATTTGCCACAAATTGTCACAGCAATGCCAAGTCTGAAGGAAAAGTAAGTACTAGGTGCCTACTTATCAACCTTAGTCTTAAAGGATAGTTATATAGAAATAACCCATTTTTATGTGTATAGTAGGTGCATTCAGCAATGCAAGTTGCTGAATGCAACTCCAGACAAACTATTATATCCTAACATTCAAGGGAAACAGCGTTTCCACTCTAAAGCAGCACCTTTAGGGTTAGAAAGCGTTAGATCTAAATTATGAATTCTAACTTAAGCATAGTTTAGATAGGAACAAATACAGCATTATAAAAATTATACTTCCAAGCAATATTTGCATAGAAGGATTCATGGATAACACCACAGATACAAATTCTTGTAAAGAGAAGAAAATAGCAAAGTATATTTGGAATTTGGTTCCAAAGCTAAGGATCATTCATCTCTGTTACGTCACTTAATACATATATATGTTCAGAATCCAAATATTACCTATGTAATAGATAATCCTAATGTCTCTGTAATAAATACTCTTGTAAATTGGAAAAATTGCTACTGTACATTTTTTTTTAAGAAATACTAATGATCTGGATCCAAGGTCTTCTAGGACTTCAGTTAAGTTAATTTTAAATATTAATTTACAGTTTTCTAAGTATGTAAAGGCTGCACTTAATCTTCAATGAGTAAAGTGAACTAGAGAATATTTGTGGTGACCTGTTCATGCCTGGGTCAAGGGTGAAGCTAAAACCTGAACTTTGGTTTCTTACTTGAAATGTCCCTACTTTTAAAGGTAGGTCACTAATTATCCTTCTTAAAACATTGCACAAATCTAATGGCAGCTGACAGTTACCTACAAGTTGGAGGCCTCCATTAGGCTAATTTTAAATAGTTTAAATTTTATATGGTCACCAGAGTTATAGGGCAGCTAAGTTTAAATATAGGAATTCATGTTGATGTCTTTATAATTCCAGACAGTGTTGTTCATTGTTGTTTTATTACTTAAGGAGCAACCCAGATTATTTCATGACTTTGGTATCTATTTTTGAGAATTTCCAACATCATGTTTCTACCATTGCCCATTAGCAGGGAAAAATATTCTTCATTGATGTAGTCCTGGGCTATAGATCAGATTTAATTTCAGGCTGTGGGCCCTCTTCTCAGTCTAGCAAAGACTCTTGGAGATTCTGTAAAGTACTTCAATGCTTGTTAATGCAATCTTCTGGGCAGGCAAAGTGAGCTTAAAATAGTGGCCTCGTATGTTTGTAACTAAGAGCCCTAAGGTATGAACTTTTCCTTATATTCAGATTTACCTCGAGTACTCATATATACTTGAAGATATATTAACAATAAAATATTAATCTTCCAGTAATCTTTTCATGTATTACCTTTTTAAAATGCCCATATAATGGTGGAAATTGTAGGCACAATTTACTGGAATGTCACGAAAATACAATTCATATACGTTATGTCACTAGTCCATAATGTATATTGCAAAATGTTATAGTATAGCAATATATGAGCAACATTTTTCAGATCCTTTCCTAGTGAAATGTCTAAATTGTAGTATAATGAAAAGTCAACGTCCTCCCCAAATGGAAAATTTCTGAAACTTTATGCTATCTATCTTGTGAATTCTGATTTTTCAGATGTTTTTCGTATGGGCTATCAGAACAGCTCACCAAATGTATGGTATACACCTCAGCTTTTAATGTAACGATATATCAAAAATTCCTAAGTGTAACCACATTTCATGGAAAATTGTACAACAAATAAAGAATTTTTTCCAAAATTTAAGAAATATAATATACATATCTAAACATTCAAAGGATTAATAAATTACATGGAATGTAAAGTGTAGAGAATTAAAGTACCTTATTTGGCATTCATTCCTTAAAGATATATTCAACACACAACCTTTGCTAGCTATTGGGGCTGGGTAAAATTATAATGTTTCTTCACCACAGAGCATGTAGTATTTTCTATAGTCGCAGAATAAAGCAAGTGTTCAGAAGTGCTGGAGTCAAGATAGTGTAAGTATTATTATTCTCCAACTATGATGTTCAAAGAGTAAACAGGGACCGAACTTAATGATTTCTTTATAAAATTTCATTTGTTTTTATTATATGAACCTATCAACTTGTGGGAAAACGCAGCATAATTATCCTTGTATTCAAGCAAACAAAATAAGTACAGGTTAAATAATTGTGTTAGGGTTATGTTTTAAATGACAGAATTGACATTCCAACCTAGAATTTAGTGATTCTCAAATCTGTGTCCTTACCATAGCAAACCAGCAGTGAAAAAACCATACTTAGCCCTTGGACATGTTCTTAAAACAATGCTTGCATTATCTCAGAAGCAGATTCATAAATAAATAGTGTTTGTTTGTTATTTTATGTCTTTTAAAAGGTGTTGTTCTTCGAGAAGGCTTTGTTCAAATGTGAAAGAGAATTTTTGCTTAGCTTGGTTTGATGAACTAAAGTGTGTAATTGGAAATACTGGTAACGCAAAGAAATGCTCCAGAATTTTTTTGGTTTTTTTTGGATCCAGGCATGGCTGTGTCTGTGCTGCTTTACAAAGCCCATATGCAGCTACTGTGATTAAAAGGGTCTAGAATAGAGGTTCTCCACCTGTGGGTCACGACCCTTTTGTAACAATGAAAATACATCCAGCATATCAGATATTTACAGTGCGATTCATAACAGTAGCAAAATTACAGTTATGAAGTAGCAATGAAACTAATTTTATGGTTGGGGGTCACCACAACATGAGGAACTGTATTAAAGGGTTTCAGCATTAGGAGGCATTAGGAAGGTGGAGAACCACTGGTCTAGAAACTCATTGGGTCATGACTTTGGGGGGTAGATGAGTTTTAGGGGGCAGCCATCAAACCACACCTTCTGAGGTCACCTTCTGTGCATACTTAGGAGCCCAATCATGCTGGCAAAAGGGAGGGGGTTCAAATCCAGATCCATCCTGCTGTGTTAGCTCACAAGATTGAATTTAGTCTCAGAACCATCTAGATTTACCTTACTGCCACAATGAACTTAACCTTTTTGAATTATAACTGAATCAGCCTGCTAAACACATCCACAAATTTAATTTGAGGTAAAAATTCATACTGGCTAGAAAGAATTCAGTATCATTTGTGAAAGAAGGTGAGGTTGCCTGTCCCCAGGCCTCGGGAGCTGCTAAACAAAGGAGAGAAAGGAGATGGGTTTATGGAAAACGGTGTGGGACTGGTCCTCTATGCAGAATCCTAGAGCATTTATTTTATTACTGGTTTATTTTTATTTTTTGTAGAGACAGAGTCTCACTTTATTGCCCACAGTAGAGTGCCATGGCATCACACAGCTCACAGCAACCTCCAACTCCTGGACCCAGGCGATTCTCTTGCCTCAGCCTCCCAAGTAGCTGGGACTACAGGCGCTGGCCACAACACTTGGCTATTTTTCTGTTTTGTAGTTCAGCCGAGGACAGGTTTGAACCTTCCACCTTTGGTATATGGGGCCGGCACCCTACTCACTGAGCCATAGGCGCCGCCCCGGCTTATTTTTTTATTGAACCGATTTCTCCTCACTTGAACTGTGGGTTCTCTGAGAAGATGAGGGAAAAATTATTCAGGAGAATTATCCCCTGGATAACAATTATCGAGCTTTCTTATTCCTCAATTTCCTTCTAGTACCCTTATTTTCCATCTTTTAATTTTCCCACAGCATCACAAGTTGCATACCCGAAGAAGCAGGCTCTAAAGCAGGCTCACACCTGTGGGGGGGAGAAGCAGGAACAGGTGGAGGGATAAGCTGAGCTGCAATGCAAGGCTGACAGAAGCCTCAGTGGACCTCACCGGGACCTCTGCAGTTAGAGTGGCCTTTCAGCACTGTGGGAGGCCAAGGCGAGTGCATTGCCTGAGGTCACAGGTTGGAGACCAGTCTGAACACCAGCGAGACGCCCCCCTCCCGTCTCTAATAAAAACAGCCAGGCATTGTGGCGGGCACCTATAGTCCCCGCTACTTGGGAGGCTGAGGCAAGAGAATGGCCCGAGCCCAAGAGTCTGAGGTTGCTGTGAGCTATGACACCACAGCGCTCTACCAAGGGTGACAAAGTAAGACTCTATCAAAAAAACAAAAGAATAGGACCCACCATCCCCATCCCCTGGCATGGCTGAGCTGAGAAGGCCAAGTCTTTGTACTCCTCCATCCATGCGTCATGGATGTGCTATCGTCTGAATGTTTGTGTCTCTCCAAAATCTATATATTAAAATCCTAAATCCCTAGCTGGGCATGGTGGCTCATGCCTATAATCCTATAGCTGGGAGCCTGGGGAGGCTGAGGTGGGTGGATCGCCTGAGCTCAGGAGTTCTAGACCAACCTGAACAAGAGCAAGACCCCCCATCTCTACTAAAAATGGAAAAACATAGGCCGGGATGTCGTGGCAGGCATCTATAGTCACAGCTGAGGCTAAAGCAGGAGGATTGCTTGGACAGAGTTTAAGCTTGCTGTGGCAAACGATGACACCATAGCATTCTAGCCTGGGCAATAGAGCAAGACTCTGTCTCAAAAGAAAAAAAAAATCCTCCTCCAGAATTTTTAATAGTGATTTTTAATACATAAATAAAAGCATAATATAATCAGCATGAAAATATTTTGAAATATCTTTTATAACAATTATGTCTATAAAGAATGACAGATGATAGATGAGAAATAATAGATCATCCTACCAAATGATACATACAGAAAGGCAGATAGATATATAAATAGGGAGATGGAGAAATAGAAATATAGATAGTAAGTGTAAGAGAAAAAGTGAGAGAGAATTAAAGCATGTGTATATGTATGTGTGTGTGTGATATTAGGGAAAGATATTGGAGGTGCAGATTGGAAAGTCTAGAATTAAAGGATTAAAAACTGGATACATCCCTATCATTTTATGTCTCAATTATTTTTACCTTTGATTTCAGGGTAGAATTTCATTAAATGAATATTAAAGGTATAAACTATATACATTCATCTATAAAAAGAAATCTGAAGTTTCTAGATTTAGATGATAAAGATTAAATAAATATCTATAAACAAATACAGACTCTGTGTGAAAAAATACAGACTCTGTGTGAAATTTCCATTGACTTCAGAATATTTAGAAGTAGGGTTCCTGAGTCAAACATTAAGAACATATTTAACTTTAAAATCTATAGTCAGACTGTTTTCTACGGTAGCTAGACCATTTTGCAATCCCACAGCAATGAATGATAATTTCTTTTGCCCTGCACCTCATCATTTGCTGCTATCTTTTTGTTTTTGTTTTTTTGTTTTCAGGTATTTGAATAAATGTGTAGTAGTATAGCATTGTGGTTTTCATTTGCATTTTCCTGATGAATAATGATGTTATGTGTTTAGTTGCTAACTGCTAACTATATAATCTTATTTGCTGAAGTGTTGATTGACGGTTTTGCCATTTCCTTATTGGATTGTCCTTTAATTGTTTCATTTTAAGGCTTTAAAATTGAAACCTAAAGGTTTATATTTAATTTGTAAAATAAGAATATAAATAGTAGCTGTAAAAACTGAGAGATAAATGCCCTACCTCAGGTAAAGCACTGTATACTTGACAGTCTGTGGTATCTTTTGCTATTCATGTTTCACCCACTCTGTATTTATTCAATTTTGGGGGGGAGAGGCAAAATTCAGTTTGTATCATATGCAAAGCAAGAATATCTATGCAATCTACGTTTTAAGTTACTAATAATAAATTATGAGCTTTTTCTTAAGGAAAACCAACTCTTTAAAGTATTATAAATACATAAAGTCCAGTCATCTGCTCATCTATAGAACCACCCAAACCTTCAAAACTATATTATTGAATATTAAGGAACTCAAAATGTGATGCAAATATTGGAGGGTCAGGATTATAATTTTTCCTTATGTATCTCTGAAGATATTAGAAAATAGCCACTTTTATAATTAGTTGTACATTTTGCTTATTCATGATCCACCTGGTGAAAACATGTGCATTATGTCTGTAATTATAAAGACAACTGTACTTTTACCCTTGAAGAGCTGTTTTCCTAATAGATTGTTCACTACGGCTCAAAACTAAAACTTTTTATAGTAAGAGACTTTCATTTCTCCATTTGGCTGTGTCCTATCAATTGTAAAATGGGCAATTTGTTTCTTTTGTGAGCACAATGATCTATCTTTACTACTTCGTTTTCTGCCCTATGGAACAAATTTGGTGGCTGAAGAATGATGGAGACTCCTTAAGCAGTGACCCTCATTACCACTTGTTCCTTTTTTCTCCACAACAGCCCGCAAATAATAGAATGGAATTGAATTGTTGAACTTTACTTCAGAGTATAATCTATAGGATTATTACATAAAGATCTGGGCCATTTGTCTTTAGATGGCGGTCTCTATCAATCTACAGTGTATTAACTCATCTGGTATTGGAAATTCATTCATTCAAAAATGTAGTACACATAAAATTTTATGAGATTTTAGGCATTTGCTTGTAGAAAGAAGATTAAAAATGTATTTCTAAATACTTCCAAGACATGAAAATTTCCAATAAGAGAACAAACTTATTCAAACTTTACATGAATGGAGGTGCTAGCTCTTCATTTAAACTGCTGAAATAATGTACATAAAAAACTTGAGAGTTCATGGGATTTTTTAATTTATAGTAATTCCCTTCATTGTGCTGTATTATTTTCCTCATTCATTCACAAATCCAAGTTTTCATTCTAAAATGATTTGATTAATATATGCTCAAATACTTATAATGTGCCTACTAAGAACAAGACATTTTATAGAAAAGTATAGAAGATTCAATGATCACATAACCAGATTTTTCAATTTAATTGAAAAGAAAAAGCCTGCAGGGAGAATTCTTGTTCTGCAGTAAATAAAATATAGAACAAGTTGGGACTATACAAAACCCCAAACTGCTTTTTAAGTATAAATAAATTTAGTACACTTACCTACTCAACATTTCTTTTCAAATGTTTTTTTAGCTATTAAATCAAATGAGTCTTCCCAAGGAAATAATAGCAGCATGAAAGTTTAAGAATTCAATTCTCATATTTGAAAAAAACAGAGAAATATTAAGAGATTTTATTCCTCAAATAACTACCTATAAAAGTTAATGTTTGAACCTAGGTCCTTTAATTTCCAATTAAGATATATTATAAAAATTATTCAATTAAAAGCCTTATCTCATTAATACTAATATGCTGCTTTAAATTATTTTTCATGAACTTAAATTACTCTCTTCTTTCAAATCACAGACATTCATATTTTTATTTACTCATACAATATTTATAAACTTTTAAAGTAGAAGTGAATTTATATTAATCAGCTAACCCTGATACTATGTCATTAGCAAGTTATTTTTACTTCAATTCATATAACCAAAATTATATGAAAATAAAGACATTTGAATGCTGCACTATGTCTAAATTGTGAAGACTGAATTCAAGTTTTAGATTGTTCTGATGTAGTATTGTATCTCATTCTTTGTCTATATATTGCTGAAAAATAACCTTAATTAAAATAATAATTTTTAAATTCCAGTAGTTATTAAAAAATTACAAGAGCTCTTTATCTACAGACATATATTCTTTTTCCCCAAATAATTTAGGAGCTGAAAACAATTGAGATTCATATTACTCATAGTATTTATTTCATTTAAAATTAATATTATTTAAAACGTATCTTACTCTGTTAAATGTATGTTTTAATAAGTGTTATTAGGCCTTTGATGATACACACACAATGTTGTAAATGGAATTGTTTTTTAACATTTATTAAGGAGTGCTTCTTTATAATTTTTAAAAATTTTACTTTGTTTTTAACTAGATAATTAGGTGGATCCAAAACATAAAGGTTTGTTTAAATAATCATTCTCAAGGATCTTAAGCATAATTAACTTGGTTACATTATGAAAATAATACATCACTAAATATATCAAGTAAATCTTGACAAATCATTGATATAAATATGTGACATAATTATAGATGCAGATGATATATGGACATATTCAGCAACTCTAGTTTACTCAAAGGTATGGGTTAGGTTTAAAGTCATTCCTTGATATAGAACTAATAAAATAACTTAAATTCTTGCTTTCTCTGTATGAATACTGAACATTTTAAGATAGACATATATATCCAATATAATGAAAAAAAATGTGAGGTTGATTGTTCATGGAGTTGTTGTCCCTGTGGCTCAGTGACAAGGACTTTCTTGCACTGTCCTCCAGGACATGGCAGTCTTACCTCGTCAGTCACCTACAGAGCAGGAAATTTATTACTACATTTAGAGCATAGCAGAGACATACCAGAACTCATGCTCACCACAGGCTGGGACATCTTAAAGAGAAAAAAAAAAGAAAGAAAGACAAAGATTGAGGCATATGAACTACACTAGTTCACTTACTTCTTTCAATATTTCCAATCATGTAAGGTCACTCATACTTCCACTGTTGGGGAATAAGTGAACAGGGGAACAGCAGGAGTGCTCTAAAAGATATTAGGTATCTTTCAATACACAAAAAGGTCTACCCTTGCCAGTTCGAATTCATAAAAAATACTTTATTTCAAGCAAAGAAAGCTAGGAAAGAAAAACAGCCTATCTAGGAATAGGAGAATTCTTTTTTTTTTTTTTTAAACAATGTCTTGTTTTCAGTGGCATGCACTCCGAGTTAGAAGAGAATTGTGAGATGGGGAGAACACTTGACTATTGAGCAAGGGATTATTCCCTTCAGATATGAGTTTGAATATATCATGACAACAACATTAATATTAGACTATGTTTTCAGAAATGGTTGTGATATGTTTAGGATTAGAGTTCTTATGGGCCTCCGTATTTAAAAATGACTTCAAGTTGTTTTATTTAATGAATAAATGCTAGTGATAACCTGTTCTCATAGGGTATAATCAAATATTTTCTTTTGAATAAAGAAAAAATACACTATTTGGAACAATTAACTTTCTCAAAGTTAGTAACGTATAATGACCAGTAAGATGGACTTAACTATTTGAACATGGGTAATGATACTACATTTTATAGTATCTTACAAACCAAGGGTTATAAAATTTATATTTTTGCACCTACAAAAGTTATTTTTAATCATCATATTAGAAAGTATTTTGCTTTATGCACTATCCTACTTTTGACTCTCCTCGTTTTCAGGAGACAAGTATGTTTTATTAATATATGGAAGCAGAAAAATAGCTAAGAAAATTAGAAGTAACAATTATTGAGTTAACAGAATTTGCTGAACATTTTTTGATAAATCAAACACATAGTTTTTAGAAATGCATATGTTTTCTGCCTTCTGAAAGAGGTTTTTTTGTTTTTTTGTTTGTTTGTTTTGTTTTGTTTTTCCATCATGGAATATCTGGGATAAATGGCCCCAGGGATCCAACTTATCAAACAGATTTAAGTATTACGAATATACTTTAATCATTATTTTAGGTGGCTGATAAATGTAGTGTTACCAAAAAAAAGAGCCCTTTTACTTTGGGGAAGGCTTCAGAAATATCAAACTCTATTTCCTAGCATCAAAGGTTTATGTGTAAGAGATTTTTCTTCATTTTGTTTTAATTAGAGGAAACAACTTGCCCATGGGGTATCTAAACTTAGAATGAGTTTGACATCACAACATAGTTTATATTCTCAGAGGAACAACTGAAAACTAAACCTAAAGGATTTTCATTTTAAAACTTCAATTCACGCAACAGAACTGTCCAATTTACTTTGGGATTTCAGCGGTGTATTTATGTCCTTAGGGTTGATGAGACTATACTTTTTTTTTTTTTTTTTTTTTACTGAAGGGGGAAAAAAGGGTTTGGTTCAAAAGTTCACATTTGTGACATCTTTGGCAGTTTTCTCTAAATCTATAGGTCTACAATTCTTCCAAAAAAAATGTTTACTATAAAAACATTCACATGTTGTCTGGCAAAAGGAACTATTAAAAGGCTGTACACTAAGATGTGAAGTTCGATTGTCCAAAATAAAGACTCTTCAAACAAGGCAGATGTTTGCTCAATTAAATTTTCAAGGGACCATCGTGGAAGAATCATTTTCACTTTAAATTCTCTTAAAAATCAAATAGTTTTTGAATATACAGTTGTTTCTTTCAATATCAAGCATTTAAATGTCATATATATGATAGGTACAAAGTATCATATCCAGACATACTTTAAATGAACTTCTCAGTATTTTTATAAGGTATAACTATTATAATAAATAAATAAATATTTTCTTGATTTTTTAAATTTTCATTCCATACTTATAGGAGGTGAAAGAAGCAGATGATTCAACAAATTTAAAATGAAATAATTTAAAACAAGTGAATTATAATTGTGCTCAAATATGGAAAAATACTACTGACTGCAATCAAAACAATTAATTGTTATTTAGTTTTCCTGCAAATAGCTTACTTGATACAAATTTAGAGATAAAGACTCTAATTTATCATCTTAAGTGCTGAATGGTTTACCTCATTTCACTAGTTTTATTTTTTTTTACTGTTGATTTATGTAGTGCTTCACTGGAAGTAGAAGATAGGATATCCACTAACAGATTCTAGTTTTTAAAGTTTTGAATGCATTTAAATCAACATGGTATCTTACAAGTTAACTCTGGAAGATAATGTTAGAATATGTGGCATGAAGCAATATTCACTTGTAATGCACAGAGTCTTGGCCATTATAATTCTTTTTATTTTCTTCTTTTGCTGATTGCATTGGCTAGTATTTCCAGCATCATGTTGAATAGTAGTTGCGATAGAGGACATCCTGGTCTGGTTCCAGTTCTAAGTGGAAAACCTCTCAGTGTTGCTCCATTTGGTATGATATCAGCTGGAGGTTTGTTGTAGATGACTTCAGTCAGTTTCAGAAATGTTCCACCTATTATTATATTCTTAAATGTTCTTGTTAGAAAAGCATGCTGAGTTTTATCGCCTACTTTTTAAGCAGCTATTGAAAGGATCATATGGTCTTTGTTTTTGCTTCTGTTGATAAGGTGAATTAAGTTTATGGATTTGCATTCATTTAAACAGCTTTACATCCTGGTATAAAACCTACTTGATCTTAATGTATAACTTTGTTAATGTATAGCTCTGATCTATTGGCTAGGATTTTATTAAGAATTGTTGCATCTATATTCATTAATAAAATTGATCTGAAGTTCTTCTTTTTAGTTGGGTGTATTCCTCGTTTTTGTATCAAGGTGATGTTGGTTTCATAGAATGTATTGGGGGAAGATTCCTTTCCTCTTTATTTTTTGGAATAATTTCTACAGTATGGGTATAAGCTCTTCTTTGAAGATTTGATAGAGTTCTGGTGTGAAGCCATCTGGACCAGAGCATTTTTTGCATATAGGTATCTAAGTGATAAATTTCCCTCTTAATACTGTTTTTGTGGTATCCCACAAGTTTCGGTAACTTATACCATCATTGCTGTTCTGCTCGAGGGAGTTAAGAATTTCCTCCTTTATCATTTCTTGGACCCAACTATCATTCTGAATGAGGTTTAATTTCCAACCCTTTATGCAGAGATGAACATTTTCATTGGAGTTGAGTTCCCCCTTTATTGTCTTGTGGTCTGAGAATATAGAAGATATGATTTCTATTCTTTTAATTTTTTGAGGTTTGGTTTGTATATTAGGATATGATCTATTTTGAAGTATATTCCATGGGATGATGAGAAAAAAAATGTATATTCTTTAGGTTTGAGAACATGTTTTCTATATATGTCTATTAAGCCCACTTGTTCCAGGGTCACATTTAGGTCCTTTGTATCTTTGTTTAGTTTCTGTTTAGAGGCTGTGTCCAGTTCTGTCAGAGGGTTATTAAAGTTCCCCGCCATTGTGGTGTTGTGGACTATCATATTTCTCAGACCACACAAGGCGTGTTCAATAAATCTGGGAGCATTTAAATAGGG
>CAUYON010177470.1:0-42079 GCA_963573935.1 Arctocebus calabarensis | reverse complement strand
AAGTATAGGTTTTGGCTCTGCGCCTGTGGCTCAGCGGGCAAAGGCGCCAGCCACGTACACTTGAGCTGGCGGGTTCGAATCCAGCCCAGGCTGCCAAACAACAATGACAGCTGCAACCAAAAAATGGCTGGGCATTGTGGCGGGCGCTTGCAGTCCCAGCTACTTGGGAGGCTGAGGCAGGAGACTTGCTTTTGCCAAGTAATTGGAGGTTGCCGTGAGCTGTGATGCCACAGCATTTTACCCAGGGTGACAGCTTGAGGCTCTGTCTCAAAAAAAAAAAAAAAACTTCAGTAATGAAAATAGTATTGTACTGGCATAATGACAGAATTCAAAGGAGTAGAATACTTTGAAGTAACCAAAATAGTATGGTACTGGCATTTAATGGAGTAGAATACAAGCCCAGAAATAAATCAATACATACAGCCAGGTGATCTTTGACAAGGGTACATGTAGACACACAGGTAAAGGATAGTCTCTTCCACAACAGTTGCTGAGAAAACTGGATTTCCACATACAGAAGAATGAAAGTGGACCCTACTACATACACAATCAACTCCAAACAGAAACGTAAACCCAGGATCTGAAACTATAGAACTCCTAGAAGAAAACGTAGGAATTCCTGACATTGGTCTTGGAAACGATTCCACAGATATAACACCAAATGTGGAAGCAAATAAACAGCATTACATGAAACTGAAAAGCTTCTGCACAGTCAAGGAAGTAGTTGGTGAATAAAAAGACAACCTGTAGACTAGGGAAAATGTTTACAAATCATATATCTGGTAAGGAATTATTAAATAACATCCAAACTATACAAGGAACTCCTACCACTTGATAGTAAAAAACAACTAATAACCTAGCTGGAAAATAGGCTAAAGTCTTGAACAATTTTAAATGGCTGCCAGGTATATGAAAAAAATGTATAATGTCTCTAATCATCAGGAAAATGAAATCAAAACCATGATGAGATGTCACCTGACACCTGTTAGGATGGCCTTAAGAAAGAAGGGGGGTTATGGGGACTTAATAGTAAACAGGCATCAAATTTCAGCCAAGTAAGAAGTATAAGCTAGGACTCTGCTGTAGAACATTGTACACACACTCAACAATAGTGCTTGCTTACCGGAAATTTCAGAGGGTAGACCACATAAATGTTTTCCCACAATAAAATATTTCAATATATATATATAACCCTCAGTTTTAACTCTTTCTCAGTTTTCATTTCTAATAAACTTTTTGTTTTAGAATATTTTTATACTAAAATGTTATGTAGACAGTACAGAGAGTTTCCATATACCTTAACCAATTTCCCCTATTGACATTATCACAAACTATAGCCCATACTGAATTCAGATGTGCTTAGTTCACCCAATTTGCTTTTTCTACTCCAAGATCCCTCCCAAGTTCTCACATTCCATTGCCATGTCTTCTCAGACTCCTCTTGCTGTGACAGTTTTTCATATTTTGTGTTTAATGACCTTGTCAGTTCTTAGGAGTAGAGCTATGATTGCACTGGGGTTGTGGGTTCGGGGAAGGCTCCAGTGTGAGCCATGGCACAATCCCCCTTACACCCTACAAAGGGCACACAACACAAGCTGCCGAATCACTGTTGCCCCAAACCCTGATCATGTGGCTAGGGAAGTGTTCATCAGGTTTCTCTATTATGAATTTTTACCCTCTTCATATTGTATTCTTTGGAAGGAATTCACCACAAACAACCCACATTTAAGGAATTGGCCCCCCACTTCCTCCACTTCCTTGTGGGTAGAATTTGCACATAAATTATTTGCAATTCTTCTGCAGGAGAGAAGAGCTTGCTCGCTCTCTTTATTTATTCAATCATTTGTTGCCACCAGAATGAACTCATGAATATTTTATTCTTTGGGTTACAATCCAATGCTACTTCATTTTGCTTTTCAAACTTCCCCAGCTTTGGCCACTGGGAGCTCTCCCAGTTGGCTTGTGTGTCTATAACACACCCCATACTGTTGCATATCTGTGTGGTTTTTTGTTTTGAGCAGTTCTGCATACATCAACCTTGGCTCAGGACCATAGCAAGTTCCACCCCGGGGCAGGGAGTCTTATGTTAATACAAGTTCTAAAATATAAAGGATCACGAGAGCAGCTGTTTAAGCCATCATAGATGTCTTTAAAGTCAGAGGTGCAGTGCGAGCCCCAAAAGACAATAAGAAACCCAACGGGAGAGGCTCAGTTCAGGTGTTTCGCACCTACCCGGCAAAGATCATGGGCTATTATTGCCACAGATACCGACCAGAAGGTGGCTGAGATCCAGCTATGAACAATGAAAGTCCCTTTTACTTATGTCATTCTAAAATATTATCACCTACGTTGATAAGGAAAAGAAAAACTGAGTCAGGTAGGCTACTTTTGAACTTACAGACGGAAAAATTTTCTTTTTTTAAATGAAAGCACCAAATCCAACTAAAAGATTCTTAACCTGAACTTGGCAAAGCCCCAGCTCTGTAAGGCGGTCTCCCAGCCGTCCTCCCATCGCATCCCCATATTCCTCTCTGCAGCTATCACACCCGTCAGCCCCACAGTGTCTTGCAGGCCGGGTCCTTAGTCACTAATTAGGTATTTCTGACTAGACAATAGCTGAGAATCCCTGTCCAAACAGATGCTCATCATATTTATCATTAGCAGTAACAACACCAGCGAGTGCCAAATGCATTCAGGACACAAAACAGAACACGGAACTGGAGTCAGGACCAATCTGTGGAATCAGTGTCAGAATTAAAAGGCTAAGACAGAAACATGAGGCCAGAAGGCAAACGCTCTCTGCAGGGAGAAAGGAAAACTCCCAGATGGGGCAGAAGGGCTGTCAAACTGAGTCTCTCCTGCCTGGGTTCCGTTTAAATATGTGCATACAGGATGAAGCTCTTAAGCGTTGCCAGAAATGTTCCATCACTGAGTCTTTCATTTATATTCCTTGCCTTGAGTCCAACAATAACACGGAGGGAAAAAAGTCCCTTAACCCAAAGGCGTGGCAGAGGCTGTGCTAAGGAGATTTCTTCTGCAACTCACGGCCCAGTCGCACAGCCCAGCCCAGCTCTGGCCCCTTCCACTGCGTCACCCTCCCCTTCCTCCCCTTACTTTCTCCAGCTCTCAATTTTCCTTCTTGTTTGTGGAAGTTAGGGTAAAACTTTTGAGAGCAGGGGATCTCTGTTACATTCTAGCACTTAAAGGTAGCTAAAGTCCCCTGGGGAATTGCTCTGGGACAGGGGATTCCCAACAGAGAAGCACCATGACTGTGACCCCCAAACTCGCGCAGGCTGCCGGGCTCCCTGGAGCTCTGAGCCCCGGGTTGGTCTGGACTCTGTCCTAGCGCTGCTAATTATCATCCTCTCTAGCCAGTTTTTCAATAAAGCTCCTGTTCCCCTTTAATGGTTGTGCCCCAAAATATTATAAACAGGACAGTAAAGTTAGAGGAAAAAATAGGAGGCTATTTAATAAATCCGAGATTGTTCTTATTCCTGGAGAAATCTGAACAATTGCCATTCCATTGCTGTCTGTCATAAAACTTGTATGGTGCTATAGAAGACACCTTTTGTAAACAAAATGGGACCTTTTGTATGAAACGAATTTAGCCAAACTAATACTTTACTTCCAAGTACTATTTTGTCATAGCATGAAAGAGACTCACGTTACCTTGAGTTGTAGGTCTTGAGTGCTTCAAGTCCAGCCCAGCTAATCTTTGGGGTTTTTGTTTTGTTTTGTTTTTATTTGATCACAGACTTTCACACCATTTTTCCTGATTCCGGTTTGTCTCCCAAATCTAACTATAGATTTGTATTGGTGAAGGGAGATAAATTCCATTCACAGTACCAAAAAATAAAATTCCTGGAATATTTCAAAAAATGAAATGTGCTAAGGAACCATGGAACCTTAAAAAGGCTTTTAAAAATAGCTGTATAACTTAGGAAGAATTATTCTACTCTTTTGCAGCCCTGGTTTCTCCATTTTCACATTTACATTTTACATTTAAAATGGGCTAAGATTTTCTGCCTTTTATATCTGACAGGTTGGCTGTGAGAATCAAATAGTCACGTGCTGGAAGGACTCACACTGGAAACAGCCCTGGCGCGGGGACCGATGTTATTACCAAAATCCCTCCCCTTATTACAGGGTTATGTATGCTTCAATTTTTTTCCCAATCTTTTTGCAAACCACCTTATTCTATCCCCGCCATCCCTCCCAGCACTCAGGTACAGCCACAGGCCACAAAATGATGTTTTAGTTGGTGAGGGATGCGTCGAACAATGGGCAGAAATACTGCAATGAAATGAGAGATGAAAACTTCCCCTCGCCTGGTGACAGTAGAGCCATCACAGGTAGCGTCACGTGTGTTTGTGGGGATGCTGGTGCAAACAAGCCTATACTGCCAGTTGAATAAAAGTATAAACACATATAATTATGTACAGTGCATAGTGCCTATGGGGACAGTAAACAACTACTGCTGGTTAATGCATTTCGCATACGACACATTTTATCATCATTTTAAAGTGTAATCCTTCCAATTATTAAAAAAAATCAGAGGTAAAGTCTCCATCTTTCTTTAAGGCTGCATAATGGAGCTGGAACATATTCCTCTTAGCAAAGTATCTCAAGAATGGAAGAAAAAGTATCCAATGTACTCAGCCCTACTATGAAACTAATTTATAGGTTTTATACGAAGGCTATAACCCAACTATAGCCCAAGAATATGGGGAAAGGGGCAAGGGAGAGAGGGGAGAGAGTGAGGATGGGTGGAGGGAGGGTAACTGGTGGGGCCACACCTACGGTGCATCTTAGAAGGGTACAGGCGAAACTTACTAAATGTAGAATATCAACGTCTTAACACAATAACTAAGAAAATGTCATGAAGGCTATGTTAACCAGTTGGATGAAAATATTTCAGGTTATATATGAAACCAGCACATTGTACCCCATGATTGCATTAGGGTACACAGCTTTGATTTAATAAAACAAAAAAGTTAACTAAAACAGCCTCAGGCAGGTCCTTCAGGAGGTATTCCAGAAGCTACTGCTATCACGGGAGACGACAGCTCCCTGCGCATTGTCACCACCAGAGACCTTCGGGTGGAAGATGTGGGGGTGGACGGCAGCTATCCCAACCCAGGATAGACCAAGGATAACGTGTGTGTTTTCATCTTCATTTTTGACGACAAGGAAAAGAATCCTTTTAGGTAAAAGATAAATCTTTTAAATAGAAAAAAATATAGAATGAGAATATAAAAAAAGAAAGTATTTTTGTATGGCTGTACAATGTGTTTGTGTTTTAAATTAAGTCTTAGTGTGACAAAAGAGTCCAAAAGTTAAGAAAATTTTAAAAGTTTTTAAAGTGATGTTATAGTAGGCAAGGGTTAATTTATTATTGAACTCAAACAATCCACAGCTATGATGCCGCAGCACTCTACCCAGGGCAAAAGATTGAGACTCTATCTAAAAAAAAAATTACTATTGAAGAAAGAAAAATGTTTTCATAAACTGAACACAGCCTAAGTGTCCAGAGTTCACAGTCAACAGAAGAGTAGAGTAGCGCCCAGGCCTTCAAGTTCACTTACCACCAATTCACCCAGAACGACCACAAGTCTTGTAGTCAGGTTCCCCTGTGTTTTCATCTTTCACACTGTACTTTTACTGGACCTTTTTTGTTTAGGTATGTTTGGACCCAGAAATGGTTCCCAGTGTGTTACAGCTGCCCCCAGTATTCAGGACAGCGACAGGCATACAGGTTTGTAGCCTGGGAACAATAGCCGTGCCTCAAGCCTAGGCGCATAGTACCTTCTACGTCATGTGATACACCCGGCTCTGTGATGTTCGTATATGAACGAGATTAGTTCTACAGCTTTGTTTTAAAGTTGAATTTGTATGTAAGTCTGAGCAGGTGCATTTACCCATCCCTGTAATGGCCTCCATTCATGGGAGTTGGACGTCAGTTTGATGTTGGTAACTCGGGGACTCTGTTCTTAAGTGTGGGTTGCATGTAAGTTGGATGTTTGTCCTTCACCCTGTCAGGAAGAAGCCCCTCCAAGCTTTCTTGATGCTCATTTCCTCCCTTGTTGTGGAAGTTGAGACACCGTTCAGTCCACGTCAAACGTGTCCCTAATAAGCTTGTGAAGAATCCTCAGAAGCAATAGGAAGGTGGCCTCCTCTGAGGTCAGCCACTGCCCGTGACCCTGAGAACAGTGGATGGCACTGTCAACCCCGGGAACCACTCAAGTGGTCGAGGAGGCCTTCCCTGAGGACGGCTGCCCAAGTCTGGGAGCGCCTTCCATCCGACACGAGGATTGGAAGGGAAGAGGGAGGATCCCTGAACTGAAGATCTCTCCCCAAAATACGAGACATAGTGGCCGACTGGAATTTAAGTACTCTAACCAGGCAGAGTTCACGTCTCCCAGGCCTGCAGCCGCTGGTGAGTCAGCAAACTCCGCTAAGTCTTTATATCCCCAGCTGTAAATGGAGATAAGGGAAAGTCATGGGGTTGTTTTAAGGATTAAATTAGATCACACATACAAAAAAATTGGCATACGACCCGGAACCTAGTAAATCTTCACTGTGGACTCTTATTATTCCTGATAGCACTTTGAAACAGAAAAGAAGAATTCTATCTTGTATGTCTAAATGTGAGCAATGACATAACTGACCCTTTGAGGGAAAATGGATTTTTGCAGTTCTTTTCAGTTCCAAGTCCAGCAAGATTTGCTGCCTAGAACTTCTTTTTTTTTTTTCACATATACAGTGAAACATCACAGGAACGGAGAAGCATGAATCCTATGTATTCAACTTTGATTTTAGGACAATTAGTGACAATTAACGACACAGTGGGGCATGGGGGAAGGAGAGAGCAGACAGAGAAGGAGGGAGGGTGTAAGGGAAAGAAAACAAAAAAAAAAAAAGGAAAGAAAATAGTGCCTAATTCTCACATAAATTGGATTTGATTTTAACACAGTACATTACTTAAACATTAATTTTTAATTCAACCTGTTAATATGTAGTTTAGGATATTGCCTAGAACTTTGTAATTTTCTATTTCGCTGATCCCTTTTGAGTTGCTTCTCAGAAGTGGTGGACCTCCTTGCAGTAATGACACAATCACAGGCCTTACACTCCCGATTTTTCGGAGAGGGTAAGTAACACTCCACCACAGACCTTGCCCAAGGACTCGCTCAGCAACCTACTGCTAACATCCCACTTGCATATAAGGCCAAAAGGATGACCAACATTAATCTCCAGCTCATTCTCCTACCAAAATATCCACTCTGGAAGGGGCATATCCACCTTTTTATTTATTTATTGTTGAGACAGTGTCTCGCTCTGTCACCGTGGGTAGAGTGCTGTGGTGTCATAGCTCACAGCAACCTCAAAATCCCAGGTTCAAGTGATCTTCTTGCCTCCTTCTCGAGTATCTGGGACTACAGGTGCCCACCACTATGCCTGGCTAATTTTTCTATTTTTAGTAGAGATGGAGTGTTACTCTTGCTCAGGCTGGTCTCGAACTCTCTGAACACAAGCACTCCTGAGTGCTAAGCTTATAGGTGTGAGCCACCGGGGTGGCCTTATCTGCTGTGTTTGGCTCACGCAGTGCGTGAGCCCGTGGGCTTTCTCACTGGGACCGCCTGCCTTGCACTGCGCCCCACACGGGCCGTGGTGCTCATTCACTTCATGCATGATTCATCTCACTTCTGGAAACACCCCTGACCTCATCAGTCAAGGAGGCAGATTTGAGGTCATCTCTCCACCTCCCAGGGACGTCTTCCACAATCCGATCTTCATTGTCTCAGTAACTGGCTTTCTGTACGATGAGCAAGGAGGGAACCTGCCCTTGAGGGATCATTAACAAGAGAGTAATGACAGAGATCAGTGAAAGACAGCTCAGGAGAAGGGCACCTGACTGCGGGTGGCTCTTCTAAGAGGGGACAGCCTCCCATACATCCTGCTGGTCTCAGTGAGTCGAATATCTGCCAAAAAGCTTTATACCTACCGCCCTCCTAGCAGACCGCCATCCTAAGCACCACCCGTCTTCTCTTGCCTTCTCCAGATATAGCCCACATTTCTAAATATTCTGACTCTAGGTCTTCTGGCAAAAGAAGAGTATGATGACCTGAATATGTTGGAGAAAGGCGGTTCTGATACAGCGCTCAAATGGTGTGTTTGAATGCACGAGTGCTACTGAGGCAGCTGTCACCTCGCAGCCCACTAGCGGCTTGCCGTGACACCTGCCTGCACCTGGGTCGGCGAGGGCGCAGCTACACAGGGGTGTGCACAGGACTCAGTTCCCAGAGCGGTACCACGGGGCGTGAAGCAACAGCAGCTGTGAACAGACTGCTTAGAAAGGCTCCATTTCATCTTCTCTTGCCCTGATATTTTAGGACAACTCAATCTTCCAGACTGACTTCTTTCTATTAAGATTAGGTGAACCCAGGTTCACTGCCACTATTCACGATAACTAAGATATGGAGACCCCAAAGTGCCCGCCAACAGATGAATGAATGCAAGTCTGTGGTACATATGTACATAATGTACTATTCAGCCCTGGGGAAAAGGGAAATTCTGTCACTTACAACAATATGTATGAATCTAGAGGACATTATGTGAGTAAAATAAGCCAGACACGGACAGACAAATACCACATGACCTCAGTTATATGTGGGATGTAAACAAGTTGAGCTCACAGAAGCAGAGAGCGGGATGAGGGAGGCCGGGGGAGGGGAGAGGCTGGGCAGAGGGCAGCTGGGCAGAGGGCAGTACATTCTGTGATCTATTGCACAGCTTAACGACCATGGGTACTAATGATGCTTTGCATATTTCCAAATTGCTAAAAGAGTAAATTTTAAACGTTCTCACCACAAAGAAATGATAAGAATGTGAAGTGATAGAGATGTTACTTGGTCTGATTTGATTATTTTATCACCTACACACGTATGGGAACATCACACTGTCCTCTACAAATACATACAAGTATTTGTCAATTAAAAATAAAATTAAATAAGAAATAGACAGGCTGGAAAAGCAGGAAAGGAAGTGGCTCAATACCTAAACTCGGTGGCTAGGAAAAAACAAATTCACCTGCCAACAGCAAGTTCGAGTAAGAAAAAGGCTTGGTTGGGAAACAAGGGGTGACAGAACCCGTGGGGTGAACGGCTACCTGTGAGGAGGGTACCGGGGTGGGCGCAGAGCTCAGCTCTCTGGCCTGTCTCTTGCAGGGAGCATCCTTTCCACTACTATGTATCGCCCCTGTTCTCAATGTAAATAAACACCCCTTTGGACAAAGAAAGTAGATGAAGCCTTTATCAATTAATTGGAAATATAAACGTATATGAGGATATGTTTATCAAATTTAGTGAAGTATATCATACCGGCTAAATGATTTTATAGGTAGTACTTGTATCTGCAGCTTTTACAAAGTGTAGATAGAGGCACAAGACAAACCTAAAGGTGTAAACTGAGACATAAAACAGGGCCGTGGGGGAGCCATGGGGGAGCACGGGGTGCGGACAGGACCCCCTTCCTCACAACCACCCCTCAGACTCCTGGTCTGCAGAGCTTTGTCTCCTGGCCGTATTTCTGGCAGACCGATGATTCGTACGAGTTGCTAAATGTGTGATTCCATTCTGAGAACGTGGTTTTATTCTGCAGCCTTAGAGATTTGAGGTTGTGCTACAGCAAAGAAAATAAAAATTAGATGTGGAAAAAATGACTTTGTTCAGTATGTATTTTTCAAAAGGACTTGTT
Organism: Arctocebus calabarensis; assembly: GCA_963573935.1. Classification (NCBI taxonomy): domain Eukaryota; kingdom Metazoa; phylum Chordata; class Mammalia; order Primates; family Lorisidae; genus Arctocebus; species Arctocebus calabarensis. Next base: position 32,323 of record CAUYON010177470.1, on the reverse strand, counting down.
CTACAAATGCATTTGAATCAATATTTTATTTTTTTCTATTTTGAACTTTCTTCCAAAAAATATTTGAGGTGGCTTTCTTTGGCATTCTCTATATTATCATACCAGGTTAAAATAGAGCTGCTTGATAAGAGACGACCAGTCGACCAACCCCCACTGTAGGTCTGTGAGCCTCATAGGGGAAATAAGTATACAAGTAATACATTTTTTAAATGCAACAGTCAGGGCAGCACCTGTGGCTCAAGGAGTAGGGCGCCGGCCCCATATGCTGGAGGTGGCGGGTTCAAACCTGGCCCCTGCCAAAAACTGCAAAAAAAAAAAAAAAAAAAATGCAAGAGTCAATAGAATTGTAAGCCCAAGGAAGTTGGGGTACAAAGCAAGAACAGATCTCCTGTGTTTGGGGAGGTTAACAAAACTTTCATGGAGTAGCTTATATTCAATAATGAATGGGACCCATACAGATTAGAGAATGTCATTCTGGGGAGAGGACACAGTCAGACAAAGGTGAAGAAGTGGGTCCTGAGAACATCACAGAGCCCAGTTGGGCAGGAACCCAAAGTCCATCCAGAAAAATGGAGATTAGGCTGAAAGGGCCAGGTGAGCTCAGGTGAACAGCAGGCTGACCGATGTGGACACGATTTGATAAAGGAGAGAAGGAAACGGAGGCTTGTTGAAGAGAGGAGAGCTCTGACCACAACTGCCCTTTCCAAGGGGATTAATTCCGAGGTATTGAGTTAAAGCCCTGTGGAGAGAGACCAAGGCTGCCCGTTCGGTGAGAGATTGAAAGGGTTTGCCCAAGGTCAAGCCAGTGCAAAGGGGCAGTAAGCGTGGGTGTGATGGATGCAGAGGCCATCTTGATGGAGTTTAGGGATTTAATGGATGTGAGAATCGTAGAGAAAAACCGAGAGCTGCAGGAGGAGGGCGGAGGCTTAGCCAGGCTGGCTCGGCAGGTGTGAGTGTGTCCAGTGCACTGTGGAGGGTGTGTGACAGACGCTGGTGTCCACACAGATCAGGGAGGGTGTCAGCAGGAGACCCTCGTGGCCATGTGCGTGGGGACATGAATGTGTGATCTGGGCCTGGGAACTGCAGGGAGTGTCCTGAATCAGACAGACATCTAGATACTGAGCAGAGAAAGGTGGGAGGTAGGATTAGGACACGGAGGAGGCTCTGTAGGACATGTAGGGAAAGGAAAAAAGATCTAAAAATGGTGTCTTGTGGTCTTTCTGCATTTAGGTGCAAGGAAAAGTGTGGGGAGCCACAGTGATTATTTAAGGCAGAGGCTGTCAAACCTATTCTGTGCCTGGCCTGAGAGGAAATGCTTCTGACTCCGCCAATCCTACAGCCCTTTGTTGCAACTTGCATCTTCTGCTCTAGCGTGACAGCAGCACAAACCCTGCACAAACATGGCCGTGTTCGAATGAAGTTCACCTACAATAACAAGAAGGAGGCCAAATCCGACTCGAGGGTCCTAGTTTGCTAACCCCTGTCTTCAGCAGTTAGGAGAACCAGGATAGTACAACAGCTTCTCAGAAGTGATAAACAGAATTTCAGAAATGAAGGGATTTAACTTGTGCTGTAGAAAAGGTCTGGAAGGGTAAGGACTGAGAAAAGACCATTAAATTCTCTCATCCGTCACGCTCGGCAGAGCAAGTCCCACAAAATGAAAGCTGCAGAAGCCAAGCACTGGGCAATGCAGGGCCAGAGCGGACAGGGTGCACAGCTCTGGGGCTGTCGGTGAGAATCACGGCGGAGAAGACAGCAGACAGGCCTGGGAGCTGGCACTGGCAAGGGGCGGGGGGTGTGAGGACATTGCTCAGAACCGGAGGGATGGTCTAAGTATGTCTGGAGGTCTGAGAGAAAGAATGGAGAAGAGAGGAAAAAAAGAGACAGGTAAGATTCACCCCAGATATTTATGTCAAAAAGCAAAGTTGCCATTTGAATCACAAAATAGTGGAGGACTTCATCAGTGGAATCATAAAAGCCCCCAGCTGCCTAACGCCAACGGTACCACTGCAAGATACAGACAGGGCAAATTGTGCACAGCTCACACAGGACAAGTGTGTAAGGCAAGCGCTGGGACTCAGAGACTCAGCGACTCAGAGCTGGTTCCAGGTCTGTCCCTCGCAGCAGACTGACCTCAGGCAAATCACCACCTTGCTCTGAACCTAGGTGGTGGGAACTAAGTGTCAGCTAGACTAGTGCAAACAGAAAGGGCCTCATTCATGAAGAAGGAGGCGGCAGTGGTGTTCTTGTGCTTAAACTCCCTGAGTCATCGTGGGGAACAAATAATGAGTTTTCTTGCTTATGATATAATCATATGACCTGGAGGAAGAATGTGCCACTCGCTTGTCAATCCAATGACAGTGGATCCAATGATGACCAGAAAAAGTAACCATGGTTAGAAACTAGATAAGGCAAAGCTTGATTATGAGCGGGCATTTTAGAAGATAACCCCTCCCTTCCAAAAATAAAAAAGACATTTTGGAAAATTGCCTGGCATTTCAATACTGGAATCTTAGACCTGATGAGGAAAAAAAGGGTGAAAAGTAAATTACCCATCAATGTCACCCTAGCTATTTAATTCTAAAGCAATAATAGAACTTGGGTCTCGCAATGTTCATAACTTTTCCACCTTTGTGGAATGTTGATTTTCTTTTTACTGGTCCTAGTGAGGAAGCATGTTGATAGTGAGAGAAAAAAACATTGATTAGAACATCTGGCAAACTTGGAGTCTTATTTTCTCAGCAATGATTTTCTTGTCCTTAGTAAGAATGAAGAGCGACCTAGGAAATCCATTCTTTTCGGTGGTGCCGTCTTCTTGATTGGATCTCAAAACTGAATGTATATTTGACTATCCCACTTATGCTTTAAATTCAAAAGCCACTTTTTAACTGATATAAATCGATCCCTTGCAAGTGAATTTGACTTTCAATATTGCTATTAACTCAACAGTGTCACTGCCAACCACAGGTGCCTGTGTGTAGGGAGGCCTGCTTGTGGAGAAGCAGTTAAAGATTTACGCAATTCATCAGAACTTCTTCTACATCTTCTCAATTCAAATTCTGTACAAATGGAGAGCACACAGTTGCCATCTTATTCATTTCCCCCAATAGATTCTCTAGCAAGAAATCTACAATATTTACTTTACCTGGTTTGCATTAGAAATAAAATGTAATCATTTTCTCTGTCAGGCAAATACTTAACGGATGTTTCTGTTAAAGAAAACACGATGCCCATTTCATTTCTATCATGGCCTGATAGTCTGGGAAGAAATCTTTACTTTAAATATGCTATCATGACTTTCTTGCTCCGATATTTGCCTGTTATATTTTTTTACATCTCAGAAGAAACTTTAGCAAAAAATAATTAAAGGTCTAGCTTTTTTGATTATTTGCATTCTTCTCTTCCAGGGCGTCCCTCTATAATAGACTGGGAAGCTGTCTTGTTACAATGATCTTGGAATAATTTTCCAAAGGGAGTAAGTATTTAAGGCTAAGAAACTTTCTTGAGTCAGTATTGTGAATTGTCATCCGTCAGCACAGATAGCCACACAACATCAGCTGAATGTCAAAGACGGTGGAGAAAAAGATAAAATCAGCCATTCCTCTAATTACCATATAACATTATTCTGATTTGTCCTTGGTGGTGGTGGGGCAGGTAGGAAGGTCATCCTTGTTACTCCCACTTCTAATTATTCTACTCTTCAGCGGTCTCAACTCTCTTTGGAGACAGGTGGCAGGCACAGCAATCTGGGTTTCCGCCTACACTCCAGTAACTCAAGGCACTGTCCCATTTTCTAATGCTTGGGTTCTGACTTTAGAGCCATGCTTGCCAGGGAGAAAGAAGAGAAACATAAATGCACTAGGTGCATTTACCAGTGTGACCCTGTCATTTGAAGATAACACATTTGAAGACATTCTCTGAAGAATGTCTGCAGAGCCCGAGAAATTCCCAGATTGAATTCCCTCTGTTAACAACCTAAGTCCATTCTTTTGCATAGGACTTATGGTCATAGGTAAGGATGATTTCAGAGAAGTTCACTTAAATCAATTGGCATGGATGCGTGCTCTAATATTGGAGCAGACAGATAGAGCTGAAGGGCTTCTTTAGCCCTCCACTTGCTAGGTGGGTAAGTCCAGGATGTCCCAGAGGAGAGTTAGACAGAACCTCGAGGCAGTAGCTTTGTCCTACCTGATATAGAAACTCCTAACAATTCACAGGAAGGGAACCCCCAGGTCTCCCCTGCTCCCCCTCCATTACACAGACATCTGTCAGATCCCACATCAGACCTTCTCGTAACTCCCAGGGGAGATTTATCATGTATTTTAACCCACGTCTAAGTATTCTTGCTCTCTTTGTATGTGGATTTTCTCATTGTGACCATTGACCTAACAAGAAAATCTCACCAAGTGCAGCGTTTGTCACATTTATGATGGATGAATCAGCTCTGGTATACCTCCTTGGCCCATTTCTATATATAAATAAAGACTCTGGAGTTAGCTTATTATTACATCCTTAAAGTTAAAAAAAAAAGTTAGCCCTTTATATTTTTTCTAACTAACTTTAATAAGGTCCTTTCTTGCACTATGTTAGATTTTTCTTCTGCTTAATATAGAGCCAAAATTCTAATGTGGATTTTCTAAAGCATGTAGATCACAAAAACTCTCTAGATAACCTGCTCAGTGGCAGAGTTTCAAGGGACCTGTGTTACAATTATATCATTAAAAAACGTAAGTTACAAACAAAATAAAATGTGGTGTGGCACCTGTAGCTCAGTGGGTAGGGCACCAGCCCCATATACGGAGGGTGGCAGGTTCAAACCCGGCCCCGGCCAAACAGCAACCAAAAAAAACAGCTGGGCGCTGTGGCGGGCAACTGTAGTCCCAGATACTCAGAAGGCTGAGGCAAGACAATCATCTAATCCCGAGAGCTGGAGGTTGCTGTGAGCTGTGACATCACAGCACTCTCCCTGGGGTAACAAAGTCAGACTCTGTCTCTAAATAATAAATAAATAAAATAAAATGTGCAACAGAAACAGATATATAAATATGGATATCACATTCTGTACTGTTTCCTTTCAAAATTTGTATACCCAATTATCTTTCTGTGTTAAGACCAAAAAAAGATATTCTTTGAAAATATTTCACACAAGGCTTGTAACATTCCTTGGAAATATACTCTAGCCAACTGAAAGATAAAAAGAACTTAGGCTAATTTTAGTTTCTTCTATCCTTTGTTTGGTTTTCCCCCTAATTGCTTATCTTTTCACAGCCACCATTCCTCAACCACTCTCCTTTTGCCTACTACTTTTTTTCTTCCCCCTTGCTAGACTATATTTGTGTTTTATCATTAGTGTTGGCCTGTAGTTGTTTATATAGTTGCCTGGCTTTTTAAGCAAACACTGCATGTTCTCTGCAGTCTTTGTGTACAATAAGAAATCATTTTCTGGGCTTAGCTGTCATCACACTGGGGTTTTCTCATTGTTTTTAATTGTTCACCCTCACCCTGTTGTAAAATTATACATCCATGCTCATTTGCTGTCAGTTTGAGTCCCTTCCCTCTGGACAGAGTAGATTGCATATTATATAATGCAACCTAGTCCATATGAAGTACAACTATTATAGAGACATTTATGAGATGTGTCCTTGTTAGAGGTGTGTGTAGAGTGCTGGGGTGAACACATGGATCACAGATATCAAAGGCATTATTTAAACATAAAACCATCTGAAATATTTGTGAATTTCTTATAACTCCCCCAGATCAATTTCCTCAAATAAAACCAAAGTAAACTATTTTAAGAAAAGATTATGAGGTTCTGTTTTAAAAATATTGTCGTATAAAGTAAAATGCAGTAGACAAAGTTAAAATCCAGTAAACATAAAGTTAAGTCCAGATATTTTTTAAAAGGTGGTTACAAAGATAAATGAACACTTCTACTACAGACCATGGTGGCCTACTTTGTCTGGACTAGGTCTCTGACCATAAGAAACCAGAATGGGGTAAAATATGTAACATAATAGTTCTTAGACACTGAACATTGGACAATATAGGACCATGAGCCCTAAAAGAAGGAGAAATAACAAGGTGAGCTGTGGGCGGTGCCTGTGGATCAGTGGGTAGGGCGCCCACCCCATATACCAAGGGTGGCGGGTTCAAACCCGGCCCCGGCCAAACTGCAACAAAAAAAATAGCCAGGTGTTGTGGTGGGCGCCCATAGTCCCAGCTACTCGGGAGGCTGAGGCAAGAGAATCACCTGAGCCCAAGAGCTGGAGGTTGCTGTGAGCTGTGACATCAAGCGCTCTACAAAGTGAGACTCTGTCTCTAAAAACAAACAAACAACAACAACAAAAAAACGAGATGAGCTGTGTCATCGGCATAGCTTTCAGCCCCAAAGGTATGTGAGACCCAGCAGTGATAAAAAAGGAAACAAGAGCACAGTGGTTTAGCTTAGCTGAGGAAACAGAGCTGACACTTGGAAGCTGTGGGGGCTGTAGCTTGCAAAGCAGCAGGTCCAGCTGGAGAGAGCGGTGCAGGAGAAAAGCTCAGAAATGTGCATTGCTCCCCTCCCCCAACTTGTGCTGAATTCAAATGACTAGTGCAGACAAAGGATAATGAAAACAAGACCTGGCAAAGAACCACTCCCAGGGAAACAACTACAGAGGAGTGGGATGCTGAGCAATCATCAGAGCTCAGAGTCGTTCAGGTTATCAACAACCAGAAAGACAGGCCTGGTAATCACCTAGGACTCTAGGCACAGACCCCCTGGGCACTAAGGCCACGGCTTAGAAGTAGGACTAAACTACCTCCAAGGGAAGGCTGTCCTTTACTTTGTTTTTGTTACCTACTATAATGAATTTTAAAAACAAACCTTGATGCAATCTTGGGGTACAATGTGCTGGTTTCATACGCAATCTGAAATATTTTCTTCCAACTGGTTAACATAGCCTTCATGCATTTTCTTAGTTATTGTGTTAAGACATTTATATTCTGCATTTAGTAAGTTTCACCTGTCCCCTTCTAAGATGCACCATAGAAAGATGTTTCAACAAAGGTTTTTTATGAAGAATAACTGGGATGCTTGGTCTTCTGCCTTATTTAGTGGATTTTAAATGTCAAAGATAGTTTTAGACAGTTTTTTGGGGTCAAATAAAAAATTTATTGGAAAAAAAAAAACCTTGACAGGGAAAGCAAATTACCCGCAGGCTTGAAGAAAACCACATTTTAAAGGAAGATATCAAAGTATGAACATGGAACAAGGTAACAACATCCAGCATCTAACAAAATAAAAAACAGATGCACAAAGCAGCAAGAAAATGCAACTCATAACCACGAGAAGATTCAGTCAATTGAAATAAAACCAAAATGATAAGATGATAAAATCAACAGATTTTAAATAAGTATTATAAATATGTTCAAAGATATACATAAAAACAGAAACATAAGGAAGAATGCAAAAACTGTGAAAAATAGAAACAGCTAAAAACTCTAAAGTCTTAAATGAAATTTTCACTGATGGGTTTGACTGCAGATTAGCTGCAAAAGTAAAGACATGTAACTTGGAAACAGCAACGGGAACTATGAAAAGGGAAGCACATGAGGAAAATAAAACGAAGAAACAAGGTCAGTGTCAGAGACTTGTGAGAAACAGCAGTAGGATTAACATATATATATATATGATAGGGCTTCTAGAAATGAAGGAATGTCAGATAGAAAATACAGAGAAAATGTATAATTTTAAATGCATACATTAAAAATAATTTTGAAGAGTTTTTAAGTCAATCAGGTAAACCTCCATCTAAAATCTAGGATAAAGAAAAAATTTAAATTGGACCATAGGAAATGACAATGGCAAAAGCGTAAATCAATGTACAAGCAAACAAAAACCAAGACAGAAAATCAGTAAGAACAAATGCAGCTTCTCTTAGAATAAAAATCATAAATCATTACTTTTCTTTTTTGTTAAAAAAGAAAAAGGAAAAGGTGGGAGAAAGAAGACACAAATTTCCAAAATCACCAATGAAATGGAGGTAGGAAAGGAATCAACATGATTCTAAGGCTGAAATAGTAACAGTAAATAAATAAGGTAAATAACTTCATGTCAAAAAATTCAATAGATGAACTGGACAAATTGTCTAACAAAAATTAGCAAAACAATTAAGACTTAGAAAATTTATATGGCCCCATAACCATTGAAAAATTGAATTTATAATTTAAAACATCCATGATAACCACCCCCTAAATGAATGTCTCTGTTCACCTCAATGAGAATTCCATTAAATATTTGAGGAATAAATAATTCCAAACTTACACAAAATTTTTAGCAAATAGAATACAAAGAATTATAGCCCAGGGCTTAATTCTGATACCATACTCAGACAATGACAGAATAAGAAAACTATAAACCAATATTTCTTAGGAACAGAGATAGCACCTTAATTACAATATTAAGAAGTTAAATGTAAAATACATAATAAGTGATATTTATACCCAAAATGTAAGATTGCTTTAATACTTGAAAAATATTCAGCACATACACAGAATAAGGAAAATAAATAACATTTTATGAATAGATGTGTATAAAGTATTGACATAGTCTAGCAATCATTCATTATAAAAAGTGAAGGGAAACTGGAAATTCAAAAGTAAAAAGTCTTTCTCAGCCCAATTAAGGGCAACTGCAGGTATCTACAGCTAACATGAAATTTAATGATAAAAATAATGAATACTTTCATCCCCAAATCAAAACAAGTCAAGATTTCAAACTCTCAGCCTTCCAATTTAATATTTTACATGAAGTTCTCTCCAGTAAAGAGAACTTCAGTAAGTTCTCTTTAAGAATAAAGCAGGAAAAATAAATAAAATACGTAACACTTGGTAAGAAATAAGTAAAACCTTTCATTTTCAGTCAACATAGAACATAGAGAAATCTTAAAGAATCTACAAATGATCAAGACAAAGAAAAATCCACCAAAACTATTTATTTAACATAATGGCAAGGTCACAGGATACAAAGCCACTACCTAAAAGTTAATTTTATTTCATATACTAAAAATCAACAAATTAGAAAATAAAAGGTAAAATAAAATAAAAAATTAATAAACATAATTTATAATAGTATCAAAAATGTTGAAATAGTGACAAATAAATTTACTAAAAAATAGGTAAGACCTTTATATAAAAATTAAAACATTATTATAATTAAAGACCTAAATCATTATGCTATGGTTATCAAAGAGTAAATGTTAGGAAAACAACAATTTTGCCCAAATTGGTGTTAATTCCAATAAAAGTCTCAGCACATGCTTTTATTGGTAGAAATTGTTATATTATTATGTAATTTTTATGAAAATGCTAATAACATGAAAAGGTAAAAAATGATTTTAAAAAAGAAGAGCAAAGTTCAAGGACCTATACTGTCTGATTTCAAGTTTATGTCATGCTATATAATTAAATGATATGTATAGTGAATTTTTTCAAAATATTCAAAATTCCTTAAATCGTATACTTCAAATTGGTACATGCGACTATTCCTAAGTTATAGAAGCACAAAATTGACTTGAAAAGACCAAACTAAACACATTTACATTTTAAAAATTATTTAAAATGTACATAGTTTATGTAAAAATAATTCTTGAATGTATATATATTATAAAAAATAATGACAGTAATTGAAGTTGAAATCCCAAGATTAAGACAGACCCCCAAACTTAGCTTAGCCGCTATGAATTAAAAATTGTACACAGGGGTGTTATTGTTTTATTTTTTTACTGACTCATTAATTTCAAGGCATATAAAATTTAAAAGAATCCTATGGGTAACGACTAAAATTTAAGTAGACATTGTAGACCCTCTACACCCTTTCATATCCCTAAAGACAAAAGCAAATACACCAAAATTTACATAGCAAAGGAAAAATAAAGTGACTAGAGAAAGAGAAAACATGATTACTGAAGTAAAAGTATCTGTTGGAGTCATCACTAAAAATGGTTTGGGCATAGAAATTTAGAAATGACTTATTTCAAAGAATATTTAATGACATGAAAGGAAATACATAATAAAAGCAGGGGACAAACTATATAAAGGCAACATGTCTACATTTTATCACAATACTTTTGTTTCCACCCAGCGAAGTTCTTCTACTCACTACCCAAGAAGAAGCCAAGGTCCAGAGACTGCAGAGAAAGTGTTTATTCCGCATAGCACTAAGTGGGGAGACCAGAGGAACTTCTCAAAGAGTTGTGGGGAGTGGGGAGAACAGGGTTTTTAAGGATAGCTTGACAGCCAGGAAATTACTGAAGTAGGTTTGCTAATCAGCTAAGTTTGGGGCAAAATTGTAGGGTTTGGGAAACCATCTCACTTCGCTTCTGCTCCTGGGGTTATGATTTCATTGTCTGGGTGAGTCAGCCAATCGGCTGGAATGGGGACCTGGACGATATCTTGGAAACTACCTTCAAAGGGTGCTGTTATCTACAGAGAAAAGGTAAGAATCTTTACAACTAACAGTTGTGCCCTCCAGAACATCAATAATAAAGAAGCAAATAGGGGAAGGTGGCTAACTATTATCAAGCCAAGGAGGAGACAGCAGCTGATTGCTGTCATTATGTTAGCTAAGCTTGTTTCTTCCTAGAGTTTGGGGGCCCTTACTTTACTTCTTACCTTGTCCCCTTCATCAGTTTATAAGGGCAGTTTCACTTTTTCTATCTTTTAAAAGCTATTAATGCATTCTGACAGCTATAACAAAATATCATGAACCGTGTAGCTTATAAACAATAGAAATTTACAGCCGGGCATTGTGGTGGGCGCCTGTGGGCCCAGCTACTTGGGATGCTGAGGCAACAGAATCACCTAAGCCCATGAGTTGGAGGTTGCTGTAAGCTGTGATGCCATGGCACTCTACACAGGGCAATAAAGTGAGACTGTCTCTAAAAAAAAAAAAAATAGAAATTTACTTCCCACGGTGCTAGAAAATGGGACAGTCACGGTCAAGGTGCCATCAGATTTAGTATCTGGTGAGGGCCTGCTGTCTGGTTCCTAAACAACATGCTCACCATGTCCTCACATGGTAGAAGGGGTGAGGGTCTCTCTCGTGTCCCTTTACAAAGGTATTAATCACATGCACAAGGACTGCATCCCTATGATCTAATCACCCCCTAAACCTATCATCCCTATGACCCTAACACCATCACCTTGGGGGCTAGGGTCTCAATATACAAATTTTGGAAGGACACAAACATTCATACCATAGCAAGATCTCTCCCAAAATAAAACCCAGGCATAGGATTAGAGATGATAATATTTTTTACATTAATACTTTCTTATATTAATTACTTTTAGAAATAAGAAAGACAAGAACAATTCTGATAACACCAAATCCCCTCACTATTTTGCACAGGACAATATTGCAGAAAATACAGACACACACATTCAACCTTTAGACACAAACGATTCCACAGACGAAAATTGAAACTTCCGTATACAAAAGAGAAAAAAAAAAGTTTTAACTTGTGATTTAAAAAACATTATCAAAACATTTAGTTCTAGTGCTAAATCTCAGAAAGATCAATTTAGAAAAGCCTATCTCTGTTGTTCTGAAATAGTCCTGGAATCTAATTTTGCTCAATACTTTGCCCTGTGCTTACTCAATGTATTAATATTTCCGATTCCATATCCTTTTCCCTGTTGGAAGTCAAGTACATTTTTCCAAAAATACTTAGCCTCACTAGCTTCTTGCCACAGGGAGAGATTTGTTTAAAAATTGAAAGGTAGCATCACTGCAGCAAAGACAAAGGGTAATACTCTTCCTAAAATTTAAGTAGTAACTCTCTTTGACTAAAGAAAAAGTGTACACAGTTAATTTCTCATTAGCATTATAGTAAATCCATTAATGAGGCTTTCCTGATCACAAGAATTGATTAGAATGATTTTTAGCCTTCTAGATAAGTTGATAGTCAAAAGACAACAGAATAAATGTTAAAAGTCTGCCTGATACACATTAATCCCTATCACCAAAGATACAGCATTTGATGGTCAGACTTAAATGTTATCATTTTAGATGAAATTAATATTTAAAATGTATGTCCTCACATTGGCATAGTGAGTTCAATAGGTACTTTCCTGTATAAATGGCAGATAATTAATCCCATGTTTCTTCCTCTGTATCTGATATATTTTAATAATATTATGGCAACAGAAAAAAAAACTTGAATAGGAATGGTAGAAAGGCCATCTGAAGCTTAGCACATTCTCCTCCTTCCCAAAGAATCACTAAAAACCAGAGTTGTCGGGGTCCTGCCTGAGAGCAGCATCTGCTGAGACCTGTGGAAACTGGCGGCAATCAACGGAAAAAAAAAAACAGAGTTAGAAGTGACAGTAAAGAAAAGACAAGAGACATAGAGTAGAATTGAAAGTGGGAGCTCGGGGGTCCTTTTGCCCTACGTGGGATTCCAGCAATGGCCCAGAGTGTTTGCTCCACTCTGATTTTATTGAAGTCTCTTTGCCCAGAGGGAACAATGATGGGGGGAACAAAAACATTAGCAGTTTTTCAGATTGGTCATATCAGCTCCTATACTTATTGTTAACCTTAAAGGGTGGCCTTCAGAAATTTGAAATCTGAGCCTTGTATTGGGAGGGCCTCCTGCTTGAGGTCACACACTCAGATTTCTAGGGAGGTGTTAAGCTCCACTAGTTCCCTGTGGAGTAAAATGCCACCAGCGTTTATCTGAGGGATCAGTGGGAGAGAGTTCTTCCATCACCGCCACAGAGGATCTTCCTCTGCAATAAGGGATATAAGCTCTCCTGCCCATATCTCAGGGCTCGAGCTCCTCCCTCTGTGGAGTAGCTCCCTATACCCACAGTGGATAACTGCTTAGCCTGTTTAATGGGCAGTAAACGCCCTAGAAGATGTGTCTTTTGCTAGAACATTGTCATAGCCTCTTCTATGACCATTACTCTCCTCAGAGTGCTCACAGACCCAGCAAGTTGTTTGTAAGCTGTATCCCCAATAGGCTAGAATTTCAGAAAAGGCAGGAAGCTTGCTAGCAATGGCTAGCATAAATGTAAACTAGCTGACTTTTCTTTGTTCCGACTCACTCAGCTTACTTTTTAGTTTTCCTCTTCTCCTGGGGTGCTTTCCTTTGCCAAGAATGGGGTCTTCGGTCCTCATTCTCCCAGCACAGAGTAAATTTCAAAGTAAAATTAAAATCATACAGTTTTGGAAGCTACAAAATGGTATCACTACCAGACAGACCATAATATTATGACTTACTGGAAGCTATAAGAAGATGGGGAAAGACTGGTGGTACTAAAACCCACTAGGGCTGGGGAGGAAAGAAAACCCACAACCCTTCACTGTCCAAAGAAGCAGCCTAAGAAAAAGTGACATTTTCAGCATACTCCCAGACTGAATATATTACAACATCAGAAATCTTATTCCTCCAGCCACCAGTGACCCACCGCTTTAGTATCACAAGCGTCAGAAGGAAGTGCTATCCACCCTCCTTTAATAAACCAGTAAGTTATTATAACCTCTCACCAAGCCTCACATTCCTATTAGCCCGATCACTTCCAAAAGTCTAAGTTATTCAGGCCGTCTGCTAATTCTCACCCCACAGTGCAGAGCGCGTTCCCTAAAGGGCTGACTTAATAATAATCTCCTCTCCTTCCAAAATCTTCCACTATGCCCTTTGGTGCTCCTGATAGAAAAGAACAGAACAACCTCATACTCCTTTCTGAATACACCTGTCACCTCCTTACCTCAGAGAGAACCTGCAAGTGTCCTGAAACAGGAGATCTGCTGATGTCTCCCAGGAAAGCTCCAGGAGCAGCAGGTGGGCAGGCAGCCTCCCTGCTGTCTTGTCACTTGACAGCTCCTGTTGCTCCTTTCTCCTTTCCAACACCAAGATCCTCTGACATGCAGCCAGTTCTCATTATTTGCCATAGTTTATGTTTCTTATAAAGGCGCGACAAACAGTAAGTTAGCAATTAGTGAGCCATTGCTCCCAGGTGAAATGTAAGGTTAGGTTCCTGTGAGCTGCAGGTCACAATATTGTCATTTCAAACATTTAAATTAAGAAATAAAAGAGATGTGGACAGAGCATGAAATCAATGAACTGGAAAACTGAGTTGAAATATTTACTCAAAATGTGATCCCAGGGGCACAAAGATGAAAACTATAGATAAAGAGTTGAAAGGTATACAGTGAAAGATAAATAAAGAATTCCCAACACCATCTTGAGATTTCCAGAAGTCAACTACAGGAAAATCGAGGAGGAAAACAATGACATAAGAAAATCCCTCTAAACAAGAAATCTTCATCTTCAGTTTTATATTTCAGATTGTATATGAACCCAGCACATTGTACCCCATGATTGCACTAATGTACACAGCTATGATTTAATAAAACAATAAATAAAGGGAATAGTAAGACAGAATCTTGAATACTGAGAAACTATAAAAGTTAGAAATGTCCCAGTGGAATTTTAAAATCCCAAATTTAAAAAGAAGGTACTAAACTCATCTAGAAAACAATATATTAGCTATAAAAAGATGAAATTGATACAAGTCATACTTTTGCAAAAGAAAAAAATAATGGATGCTACTAGACAATACGCCAGTATCATCAAAGTCATGGAGCAAATATAAATAAAATTAAACCTAGCAAGCAGCCTCTAGAATGACTTTAATGATAGCTACTCTCATGTGGTCCTTTCCCCTTCAGTATGAGCTAGATTTAGTGAATTACTTCAAATAAGAATGTGTTGGAAGCAATGAGATATCACTTACGAGCCTAGGTTATTAAAATATTCTGTCTTCTGTCTTGGAGGAACTCCTGTTCCCTCCCCTGTCCCCTAGTAGATGGAAGCTGCCTTTCACATTGTGAAATGCCGAGATGTCTTGTGGGGCCCATGTCACATGGAAGTGACAGAGGCCACCAGACAAAAACCAGTAAGGGACTGAGTCCAGCCAACAACCAGGTTGGTGAACGTGGAAATGGTCTTTAGATTGAGCACAGACCAACCTGCCAGTGTCACTGCAATTTCTTGAGTGACTATGAGCCTGAGACAATCAGCAACATTGTACCCGAGTTCCTGACCCAGAAAAACCGTGAAAAATATTTATTGTTTTAAGTCACTAGATGTGATGATAATCTGTCATGAAGGAGTAAGCAGCCAAGGGTGACAGCAAAATAAAAACATTTTGGAAACAAGAATTCTAACCTCTAACCACCCAGAATTCTTTCTGAAAGAAGGCGAATGTGTTCCAACCACAGAAAAAAACAGGAGACAGGAGAAACTAGATATAAAAATGAATTGTTGTAAAAAATAAAATATATAGATAATTTGTAACAATGACTGAAAACACATCTTTGAAATCTAAGGTAGTTGTTAAGAAATCATGTCTAAGAAATTAGAAACATAATAAAAGTTAAAAAAAAACTATAAAGTTTATATTCCTATGTTTTTAAGGAAACAGAATATACATGGTGAAAACAAGGAAAGTACAAAGGAACCAAGAAATACATTCTCTTCAGAAGAGGTGCAGCCATTTCATCAATTATACATGTTTATAATTTTCTAATGCTTGTTAAGAATGATTTGATAACCACTAGAAAATGCAAATATAAATATTAGAACAAGAAAAGAATAGAGAAACCCTATGATTACAGCTAAAGAGGGGAAAATACTAGAAAAATATTAAAAATGTAAATAGATGTAAGAAATAATATCAATTACGTAAGTTATTACAAGTGATTGTGTTAAATGAGTCTATTATTCCAGGGCAATGAATTTTGTATCAGGTTTTTTAAATTAGCTCTATGTTGTTAATATTTACAAAAGATATCCCCAAATAATATGAAACAAAAACCTTTTGTGGGCAAGAAAAGATAATGGGAAAAGACATGGCTAGTATACAGTAACAAAAAAACAAAAAAAACAAGAGTGGTAATATCAAAAAGAAATACAGTCTACTTAAGGGTAAAAAAATTCTCTAAAACAGAAGAAAGAGGGTTATTTCCCATTGGTAAAGAACATGTGTCATTAAATATAGTGTGTCTAACAGCATTGCATTGACACATATATAGCAAAATCTGTTAGGAACAAAAATATGACAAATCCATAATCATAGCAGAAAACTTAAATGAACTTTATACTACTGACAAATTTTATTTTCTCACCCACAAAACAGAGATTACATATTCCTTTTCTAAATGCTTTTAACATTCACTGCAATTGACCATGAGTTAGTTTAGAAACAACAATAAATTCCAAAATCTAGAAGCCATATTTTCTCATTGCAAAGCTAGACTATTTCAAATTAACGATAAAAGTGAACACAAAAATCTATGCAGTTAAAAACTGGAACTTTTTATATGAGGTATTTAAATGGTGAAATCAATACAGGAATTACAAACCATAGAAAATTAATGACAATATGTCATTCTGCAGTCTTAAATCTATGGGGTGTACCTTAATTGGTGTTTAGAGGAAATTGCACAGGCTCAAATGTACTTATTAGAAAACAAGAAAGATAAAAAATAGTACCAAACAACTCAACTAAAAAATGTAGGATACGAACAACTAAATAAACTCTTAGAAAGGAGAAAAATCAGCAAGATAAAAGGAGAAAATGATCATATTTAATGTTGACTGGGGTATGTAGAAATTAAGACTCTAGGGCGGCGCCGGTGGTTCAAAGGAGTAGGGCACCGGCCCCATATGCCGGAGGTGGTGAGTTCAAACCCAGCCCCAGCCAGAAACTGCAAAAAACAAAGAAAGAAAGAAATTAAGACTCTATACTTTCAGTGGTAATGTAAATTGTCTAAGTCCTTAGGAAAGCCACTCCAGAAAAATCTATTACAATCTCAAATGTGCATATATTTGTGCTTTTTGTAAACAATTCTGTATTTGTCACTCCTCTGTCCAGATATGTAATGGAAGGCTGCAAATTTTCAGTATGGTTTTAACATCGACATTTGAAAAAGACATCCATGCCCACTAATGGGGGTTTGGTTAAACAAATTATTATGTTCATGCATGAACTACCCTGCAGTGGTTAAAAGAAGAAGAATTGCCCTCTTGGCTGACATAGAAATACCACGGATGTTAAGAGTATGCAACAAAATATTTGTAATATTGTGCCATTGTATGTGTTTTAAGCCCTACGTGTGCTAAACATTTGTAGGTATCTTCATATAAAAATCTGGAAAGATATAAGCCAAACCCTGTAACTGTTACCCTGTGTAAAAGAAAATTAGGAAATCGAGGTGAATCTTTTTTTCTTTGAAGCACAAATCATGCCTAAGTTTGGTGATTAAATATTAATAATCCCTAAGCATTGTCTTGACTTGACACATGGCCGCTTCCTGTTCTTTCCTGTAACCTTTGGGGACTCATACATGCTCTGAGCCCCAGGGATGCTGGGGAGAGTGAGAGATACCCTATGTGGCTCATTGGGAATCATGAATGGTGACAATCTTTAAAAATCTATGAAACACTATACAAATGCCAGGGACTCAAGAAATTGAAGGGAAAAGAGATGCGAAATGCCATCCAAGGAACTGGAAAATAACACTGCATGGCTTCCTTCAATCCACTCCTGGCAGATGGTGATGCTGATTTTTCTGACAGTTGAATGTGCCAAAAAGTCTGAGACAGAGATGGAAGAAGCTGCCAACCTCAGGTGGGAGGCTGAGGGGAGTGTGAGTAGGGACGCAGACTTAGGAAGGACCAGGGGAGGGGGACTGAGTGATTTAACTCCTGCAGTAGTCAGACAAGCCTCATTTTAATAGCCAGTTCCTCCTGAGTAAGGACAGTGTTTCAAGAGTGCAACTGTTACAAACTCACCTTTGCCAGAGTCGGTCACCACCCAAAATCGGTATATCCAAGAGGTAGCTTCATCAATAGGCAAGATATGGAATCAATTATGTGTCCATCAATGGCCGAGTGGATAAATACACAATGGAATGCTACCCTGCCACTAAAAAACGAACCCCTGTCACCTGCAACAACATGGTTGGAACTGGAGGACGTGATGTTGAATGAAATAAGGAAGGCACAGAGAGATAAATATTGCACGTTCTCACTCCCATGCAGGAGTTAAAAAAACTGATCTTACGGAAGAGGGGAATACAAGGATGGTCACCGGAGACTGGGAAGGTCATGAGGAAGTGAGGAAAAGAGGGGTTGGGTGCAGGTGGGTAGAAGGAATATCGTGAAGTGTTCAGTAGCACAATAGGGTAACATACTTAGCACTAATTCATTGTTTACTTCAAAATAAATACACAATAGATGTTGAATGTTCCCAACACAATCTAAGTGTTTGAGGCGATGGAAATCCCAAATCCCCAGATTTGATCATCACACACTGTATCGAAGTAGCACAAGTAGCCCCGAAACAAGCACAACGTGTTTATCTGTAAAAATAAAGAGTACAGTTTTTATCTTGAAAAATCAGTGGTGATGTAGAAATCTCACCACAAATCTCAACGCATTCGCTTCTTTGATATTTGTTGGTGAGAAGAAAGCCATGTTCATAAAGTGTCAGATTCCAGAAAAATGGAGGGAGGGCTATGCAGGTATGACTCAGCATGTGTGCACATTTTCCTTGAAATTTGCAACTTTTAGAAATCCTCCACAAGTTATTGTTTACCCACAGCAATAAATACATTCACGAGTAACATCCCCAGAAACAGCAAGTAATTTTAAAGCTACATATCTTGATTAATACTTTAAAAAAAGAAACAAAAACCTTGTTGCATGTAGCCTCAAGACATGAAATTCTCAGCTAGAAAGACAGGCAATAATATTTAATAGATTGCCAGCCTATAGGGCAAAAACCGTGATTATCCTTCATTTTCTGTGCCACCTCCTGGCCAGTGGTGCTAAATAAATGTTAAGTTATTATAAAACTTGGCCCGCAAGGAAAGGCCTGGGAAGGGAGAATGTATCACATTGTAACCTTTGCATAAATATTTATCAGATATCTGGTGTAAGTGCAAGCATTTGAATAAAATGAAAAGGTAAAAGCCTTGGTGACAAGGGGTCACCCATCTTTCACATGTCCAGATATGGGGACAAAATGAGGACAAGTTTATTGGGTGTCCTTTTGACCCCCCCATGGCTTCCATAGAGTCTGACACACAACTGGCTCCCCTAAACATTTGTTAAATGAGTGTGTAAAGAATTCCAAAGGGATGTTTTTCCCTGTTCTCATGAGCACAGCTTTTCCCCCTCTTCTCATGAATGACATGAATCACAATATCGTCTTCAGCGAAAGCAGGGGCTTCTCGAGGCTCTCACTAACCTTTCTTTACTGATTATTTATTCCAAATTTGGAGATGGTGGGCATAAAATAGATGAAATGAGAGAGGAGATGTGTAGAAGTGGGCAATTGGTTCTTTTTTTTTTTTTTTTTTTTGAATTGCTGATAAGCCTCTGGGGTTTAGAAGTCAGTTATCACTCTCCAACACCTTACTTAGATGATAACTTCTCCAAGTAAAAGTTTCAGGGATTAAACGCTGGCAAAGCAGGGCAAGGGAGCCTGGGACATCCAGAAGGGGAAAATGAAAGTTACCAGGGAGGGGGGGAACACTTGCTCTGTCACTCATGTGTTGGTTGGAATTCTTCAGTATTTGCTTTCTATGGAGCAGATTCTTCAAAGGCTTCCACTTCCCATCCACCCGACGTATCTTCACATCTCCATCAGGCTTCCACACTCCCCGGAATTCCCAAAGACTCACTTTGACAAGAGGACGTCTCCAACTTTTTCCTCCTCTTGTACTTGTTAGGTCATCATCTCTAAACAGCATCACAGATATTCCAGAGAAGGTGCACACATGGCTTCTACCCTCGAAAAATGCACCATCTAGTTCTCAAGGTAGCACCCCCCCTTGAGTCCTCATTAACAATTACAATGGTCCCTCGTCTTATTCTGTCATTTTGATATTCCCAGACATAACCCTTCATTCTCCCAGTAGTTTTACCTGTCTCTTTAGCGGGTTACATATGCAACACAGAAAGTTAATATTTTCATTGACTAGCCATCTACTATAAGCGTTACTAGATACCTACTTATTATCCATTCCTCCCTAACAGAACCTTGACTTGGAGACAGCCAGCCTCAGACAATCCTTAGCTTCCACTGCAGCTGGAGTACCCAGGTAGCATCTTCTAGACAAGGATGTATAAGGAGAAGTTGTTGGGTTGAACTTCCATGAAAGTTCTTTAAAAAGGAGAAGACTGCTGAAATGTGTTTTACACTTTATGCCTCCCCCTTCCCCCTCTGAAATGTGAATCTGCTACTGGTGTCGGCATTTCTGGATGTAACTGTGAGGCATCACACACAGGGACTGAAGGCTAACGTCAAAGGTAGAAAAGCAAAAACACAGAAAATCTCCAGTTTTTCTGGAGAGACAGTGACACTGTACCAGCCCAGATTGCCAGGCTGCAGATTCCCTGTGTATTTCTCTTTATTTTAAACCAGAGCTCATTACATTTCTGTCACTCATAACAAAGCACTGTTCTAACTGACACATGTCGTCCTAACCACACCTTCAATCTTCCCCTGCCATGGCCTCCTCTGTTGTCAAGCTCCTCTACTCACTGTCAGGAGCTCTGAGTCTCTGACTTTCTCCCCCCATATGGAGTCCTCCTCTCCTCTTGCCTATTGAACTATCTAACTCTTACCCTCTTATCTAAGGGTGAGGTCACAGGGTAGAAGGAGCACAATCTTTTCCATGGGCTAGTGTAGGTTTGAATCCCAGCTCCACCACTAACCATCATTGTGATCTGGGACCTTGAGCTCTGTGCTCCTCAGTTTCCTGGACTGCAACAGGGAGATGATGACATCCACCCAACAAGAAGATGATGACGTCTACCTCACAGGGAGATGATGACATCCACCCAACAGGAAGATGATGATGTCTACCTCACAAGGAGATGATGACATCCACCCAACAGGAAGATTATGACGTCTACCTCACAGGGAGATGATGACATCTACCCAACAGGGTGATGATGACATATCCCTCACAGGGAGATGATAATGTCTACCCAACAGGAAGATGATGACATCCACCTCACAGGGAGATGATGATGTCTACCCCACAGGGAGATGATGACGTCTACCCCACAGGGAGATGATGACGTCTATCCCACAGGGAGATGATGACGTCTACCCCACAGGGAGATGAGAACGTCTACCCCACAGGGAGATGATGATGTCTACCTCACATGGAGATGATGACATCTACCCCACAGGGAGATGATGATGTCTACCCCACAGAGAGAGGAGGACGTCTACCCAACAGGGAGATGAGGACGCCTACCTCACAGGGAGATGATGACGTCTACCTCACAGGGAGATGATGACGTTTACCTCACAGGGAGACGAGGACGTCTACCCAACAGGGAGATGAGGATGCCTACCTCACAGGGAGATGATGGTGTCTACCCAACAGGGCGATGATGACATCTACCTCACAGGGAGATGATGATGTCTACCTCACAGGGAGATGATGACATCTACCCAACAGGGAGATGATGACATCTACCACACAGGGAAGTTTTCTCAGGTGTCACAGAATACAGCTTAGAAGCAAACTTTGGCCGGGGGGCCTATCTTTATAAATAACGTTTTATTGGAACACACAGCTATGCCTATATGTTTATGCATTACCTATGACTGCTTCACACTGTGATGGCAGAGTTGAATCATGGTGACAAAGACCATGGCCTGCGTAGCCTGTAACACTTAACTCCCTGGCCTTATGTTTTGAATACCAAAAACGGAAGTGCATGTGAAGGGTCCAGCATGGTACCAGCACAGAGTAGAATGCTCAGGAGCCAGCAATGTGAGGTCATGGATAGAGGGAGGGGGATGTGTGGCCAGGCATGTGCTACCCAGACTGATGGACTAGAAGTTGGTAGGTCATCCAGGGGGGTTTTATAGATGTAGAATCAAGTTCTCAGATTCCTGGAGCAGTGAGCTGAGAATAGGATCTTGTCTCGAAGAAGACAATTGAACTCACACTACACTAAGAAGCAAAACAGTATAAGATTTCCTAAGAAATGTGTTGATATTCATAGGAGAAAAGTTCTTGCTAACTGGAAATAACTGTACCCCATGGGATAGTAACATGCTGTTAAGGAATCAGTTTGTATCTCCTGAGTCCACACAAACAGTGCTTTGGGTAGTGAGTAACCCAACTCAGCACCCATACCATCTCCATCACACTTTTATTACTTGTTTATCTTATCTAGATAAATCCTAAGATAGTTAGCGGATTGTGGCGGATGTCTATTGTCCCAGCTACTAGGGAGGCTGAGGCAGGGATCACTTGAGCCCAAGAGTTTGAGGTTGCTGTGAACTATGAAGTTTGAGGTTGGGCCATGGCACTCAACCCAGGATGACAGAGTGAGACTATATCTCAAAAAAAAAAAAAAAAAGAAGAAGAAAGAAAATCCCAAGATGTTATATGTGATAGCGACTTAGTTTCCAAGTAAATTATTTCCTTTCCTCTCCAAAAATAAAATAAAAAAAAGAAAAAATGTCAACTAAACATTGTATAAAAGGAGTAAGGATAAAATGAAAGAAAATGGAATGTTTCATAGCCAAAATAAGGAAGTGCTCTGTAAACCCAACAGTCAAATTTTCTTATAGACAAGTTTTATGTTTTTGTGGGGAAACTATGTTACCTATCAGGGAAATTACTGTAGTTTACAGAAAAAACAAGATGCTATAAGGGTATTTGCAAATTTCAGAACGCAGAAAAATAAACCCAATAGTTAATAATTATCATATATATCAAAACAGTTGGAAAGAAATTTAAAGTGTTCCCAACACAAAGAAACCATAAATGTTTGAAGTGCTAGATTTCCTAAATGCCCTAATTTCATCATTCCACATTAAATGCATGTATGAAAATATCACCTGTGCCCCATAAATATGTATAATTATATATCAATAAAACAAATAAATATGCTAAAATAATTAAATATCTAACAAATACTTGGAGAGCAGGTTCTGTTGAAACGCCTCTAAAAATTACTTCATTAAATTAGAATCTTACAATATCCTTCAAAGAAAGGACTTTCATGATCAAATACATTTGGGAAACATTTAATATTCATTTTCTCTTGGAAAATGCCCACATATATTAGCATATTCAAGACTCTGAAAAGCCTGTAAAAAAATTTTATATACTTGATTTAACCTAGCATTTTTCTCAAATTTATTTCACTATGTTCTTTTTTTAGTGTTTTTTTTTAATGTTACCATTTTAAGCCCAGTGATAACCAAAGCAAGGGTTATATAAGTGTTTGTTTGTTTATTTGAGACAGAGTCTTACTCTGTCACCCTGGGTAGAGTGCGGTAGCTTCATATCTCACTGCAACCTCAAACTCCTGGCTCAAGTGATCCTTTTGCCTTAGCCTCCAAAGTAGCTGGCACTACAGGTGCCCACCACATATAAGTGTTTTTTAATAAACTACAGGAACAGTGTAATCTTCAAACGTACCCAGAATTGCACATTTTTCAAAAGCATGTTCCTGACCATTCCTTGGGCTTGAACCTGAGGAGCCTTCAAACTATAGCCTACCCTCTGCCCCTGGCAGCTAGCATACTTCATAAATTCCCAGCTAGTCTTAACGAAATAACGTTTTTAGAAACTATACTTCTTGTCATTTTCATCTCTCTCTTTTCCTCCAGTGATATGTACCAATGAAACAAACCAGTGAAACCCTGCTCCAACATCTCCTTCTACACCAAATAACACCATTTTAGAAACTGAACTGCCATACAGGGGCATGTTCATTTGTAACCGAGGTATGAAAATGTGAGCTTCGAGAACCTCTGTGCGAGGTAGAGGAGGAGTTCATGGAAAGATGTGGTCGACAACATGAGAAGAGTGTCCAGTGAAAAGGTGTGCCCTGGTCTAGTCCAGCGTGCAGGGGAGCAGCAAGGTGGAGACGGCCTCCGGGGTGGGCATAGCACATCAGTCACCACAAGGAGCTGTGGGACCATCTCAACCATCACATCCCGCGATTATCCCATCGTTGCTCGGTCTTGGCACCCTGCAGATGCCCTTATTACTAATCACACAGCTCTATTTAAAACCTAGCCTGGCATACATTCTCAATTCAGACTGGGTCACGTTCATATTAAAACTGCCCTCCTCTCTCAACCATTTAAATCCAAGTAGCTCTCATAAAATTCCCCGGAAATGGACTTTATCCTTTCTGGGAACACGGCCCCTTGCCAGCTTCCTTGGACAGCTGCTGCCCTAAAATGTCCTCTGGATCATGGAACAGAAGTTTCCAAAATCTCAGATTGTCAGCTCAGCTGGGGCTTTCACATCTTCTAGTCCTCATCTTTCCAGCAGAACCAGAGTTTCCCCACAAGTTGCCAATTAGGACAAAAATTAATCTAACAGTATGTGTAAAAAACAGATTTGCTCCAGCTGTGGTCACAGAGCTTTAATGGGACTTTGGTCCCCATTCATCTTCCCTTATTCCTCAGCCAGTGGCTCTTCCTGAAGCCTGGGTAACCCCACACATGGTGCTGAGTGGTCCCCTCCAGTAGTAAATGGGACACCTCGTTCCCATCCCTCTTGCTCCATCCCCTTGCTGTAAGGTCGACTGCTCAAGAGCCATGATTCATGATGAGGCACCATAAGGCATGCCAAATCTGCCTCCTCTCGCCTTCACAAAAGGCTCTGGCTCCAAAGCTGTGGCGTCTTTCCATGTCTAAGATTTTGTACAAATATTTTTCTGTATATCACATTCCTGATGGCACTGTATTAAATTCAGAACCACTCTCTTCTTTCCAAATCTGAAGCATTATTCATTGACAGGATGACCATGTACCCTGATTTTCCCTACACAGTCCTTGCTTACACATGTTGTCCCAGCTTAATTATTGTGTCCCAAATTTAAAGGGTCCTGGTTTGTGAGACAAATTATGTAGTTTCTCTGTTCATAGACCACTCCTGGGCACCTCATTTCTCTTCCTTCTAAGACTCTCATTCAAATAAGCCTGTGCTAAGCAACTTCTGTATTCGGAAGTACTATAAGCACATCTTGAAATAAAAAACCAGGGTCCAGTTCCATCAATGCTACATAAACATCACTACCAGCAATTTAAATCCCAATGTTAATTATTTCCCTTTATTCAGATGTGTATGTTCTCAGTCTAAATAATTTGGGTAACCTAAAGATAGCAACTCAACAACGCAGCACATTTGATCTGTCTCCTTCAATTTTCTATTGAATAATCATGTTGGTTCACTGTGCACATTCCAGGAATGATACTTAAATGATCCATCTTCCCATGAGATCTATCCAAATCTGAATTCTATCCTTTCTTACATGACAATAATGCACATGAAATCATCATTAAAAACTGGGGGTCTGAGCAGTGCCTGTGGCTCATATACCCGAGGTGGTGGGTTAAACCCAGCCCTGGCCAAGAACTGCACAAAAAAAATAAAAATAAAAACTGGGAGTCTAAGATTGTGTAAATGTGTCTAAGGCTTTGATGTGTGTTGACTTCCAGATTTTCCACAACATAAACTGTCAATGCAAAATAAACATGACAAATACCCTCAAAATAACATATTAAGTTAAATATAAACCTCTAAGGGTTTTAGTGAGAGATTTGCCTAAGCCAGACTTACTCAATCTGGTCACTATTGACATTTTTGGCCAGATAATACTCATAGTCTGTTCTGGGCATTGTAAACTATTTATAGCATCCCCAGCCTCTAACCTATAGATGGCAGTAGCAAAACCCTAGTGACAACCAGAAATATCCCCCGCTATGGCCAAATGTCCCCTTAGAGAAAACTTTGAGCCCTGATGTGACTTTCAAATACCTGCAGAATTGTATTAAATCCATAATACCTCCACAGGTAAGGGCTAATGTATTTTAAATCAACAAATGTTTGTTGAGTGCCTAACACATGCACTATACCTTTCTTCTACTATGATGGATTGAGAAAAGCAAACTAGAAACCTTCCCTGTCATCAAAAACTTCAAAAGATAAGATATTTCCGAAGTAACTGACTTTATTTCAATTCAACATGTATTTATCTAACGCCCTTTGGGAAATAGAATCATATATTTAGTGAACATCTAAGCACATCTATTGGAGTAAAATGTTAGCAAATATTATAAATAGACTGATCTGATAAAATAAAGTGGTAGCCTAGTATCAATACACACATACTATCCAGGTCACAATTATTTGATGAATAAATAAGAAATTCACACAAACTACTAAATGGAAGGCTTCAGGGTCCTTCAGGGGAGTCTGGTTTTCTTCTGGTATGAAACATATCATAGAAAAATGCTGGTCTTTTTCTAAGGATCAGGAAAGAATTTACAGGGAAATCTCATACTTTAGTTTGGAATTTATGATATTTTTTTCTTTGGAGCTTGGGATATTAAGTCTGCACAAGTTGAAGACTTCTGACACAGAGCCTGAGGGTAACTAGGTGGATTGGTGGTAATCTGTCCTTTGAGCTGAGGGTGGATTGGTGGTAAGCTGTTCTTTGAGCTAAGGTCCAGAGATGTGTTTTTTCTGTGTCTAACATGGGTGATACATGGGTAGAAAGAGAATTAGCCTGCAAGGTAGAAGACCTCTGTTCTGAAGTTGGTTCTGACAACACTTACCTGAAGTCTTATAGACTTTTCTTTCTTTCTTCTTCTTCTTTTTTTTTTTTTTTTTTTTTTTTAAGGGCACTAAACCTGAATAATGGTTTCCTTGTGAAAATGATAATTATATTTTTCTCAGTCAATCTGAAATACTGTAAATGAAAATATGAACTAAAATTGGCTATTTAAATAGAACTGTTAATTATCCTATAAAATGGGATGATTGTTCTTAATGTTCTCTCAAGTTGCCCCAAGGTCCAAAAGATCTATAATTTTACTGTAAAGCTATCTCCTTCTTACTCAGCACCTTCAAGATGATATGTGTATTTACAAAAGAATAATGTGTAAGTATTAGCCTCGTAAGATTCAGTAGGTCAACTTCTGTAAACAGGCTAGACTGAGATCTAGATAAAACCATTAAGTAGTTGATATTTTTGTATGAGACAAACAGAAAATTATGAATAAATGGTCAGATCAGCCACAAGACCTGGAAAAACCTCCAATTGAGTTTCAACATTGGGAAGGAAAATGTTTCCAAAAATTTTGTTTTTTACTTCTAACTTCTCAATATTAATTGGTAGCAAACAATAATAAGCCAGGCTTTTTCATCCTGAGAGTAGAAGGGGCCAAAAAGTACATTTTACCTCTTCTAACTAAACCATACTTCTATACAATGGAAAATCACTGCTGGATTTTACTGCCCGACATCTGACTAGCCAACACTCGTTGGTTAAGAAAGAAGTCTCTAGTCGCAGCCTTAAGCAGAAAGCAAAGGGCAGGGCAGCACCTGTTTCTCAAAGAAGTAGGGTGCAGGGCCCATAGGCTGGAAGTGGTGGGTTCAAACACAACCTGGCCAAAAACTGCAAAAAAAAAAAAATAATAATAAAAAAGAAAGCAAAGGGTAGTATTTTTATCAGAGCAAGATGATCAACATACATTTAGCTTCGTGATCTCAGCAAACATGCTATTGCTAGCGGTAACATTGCCACCATCTGCGTATCCCCACACACTTTCATGTTCATCATTTTAAATAAAGGGTTGCATTCATTCGGTGAAGTAGCATGAAATTTGCTTAATATACATTTCTATCTCTTAAAAACAGACCCTCACCTTTGCAGTGTTCTCTTTCAGTTTTCCCTAAGAAAAGCCAGTCCACTCAAAACTTCAGAAGCTATGTGGACAGGAGATTCATAAAATCATTCCTAAGGCTGGGTTTAAGCTCCCTCAAAGTCAAGCTTCTAATTCCATTTGTTCTTCAAGGTTCACGGGAAGCAGAAGTGCCAGCTGGATAAGAAAGTTCTGGTGTGAGATGAAGATTTCTTACTTAGAGCCTAGACTTCGTAGCCTGTCAGCAAACATAAGGTTTAGATATTTTGTGAAAATATTTCCCCAAAATAGCCTACATTATGTTGCTTGGAAAATGTTTGAGACGGAAGATAGGAGTCAGCCAAGGAAGTTTGCAACCATAGAGGACAATCTCCTCTGTAGAAGTTTCTCCATATGGCGGCTCCCGCACCCATCCTTGTCTCCTTCTTACTCAGGCTTTCTCTCCCTGATGCCACAGCCGATGGAAAAATATCTAGATTTCATGTTACCTTTGTGTTAATGGGACTCTGTAATTATCTTCAAACCTGCGAGGGTGATTACTTTGTTTTCTAAATGTTGTCACCACCTGAAGAGTTATCAAGCCTCGCTGCAGATGTGTGCATACACTGTGGTTCCACTCTTGTTCGAACCTTCATTAGGCATTAATGCTGATAACTCCGACCACAATATGTAAACTCAAAATATCTAACTAAAATTATGTATTGATGAAACACCAACCACCACCAGTGATTGTTAACGGAAATTTTTCCAAACACAAAACTGAACAATTCAAAATAAGATTAAGCCTATGCTTACTTGAAATGCAATTCCTATGTGACTGTTTGGACAATAATTTTACAGATGGGTAAAAACACATCACCACCGAATATTTTATTAACATTTTATATGCCAATAAATTGTATCCTGAGGGGGGTAAAAATACTATCTGCCCACACAAAAAAGTGCTATCCAGTGGTGAAATAAAATATAGCCTGAAAATTTAATACAAACAGAAGAAGTGAATAGTAGGTTAACCGAAATTACAAGAATGGCCTAAAATATTACTTGAAGGATTTCTACAGTTGAGTTCAGAAAAAGATAAGTTTAGTAGGGGCCAATGTCTGTATGGGAGATGGAATAGCTTCACAGAAGAAAGATTGAAGCTGAGCCTTAATAATTGTAAAGTTGTCTAGGTAAAGGAGAAAGGAAAATACATTTCAGAGGAGCAAGTCCAATTAAGTAATTAAGTATCTACCTGAGTCTAGGCCACAACCTGTTCTCGGTCCCAGGCTCATGAGTGTGGACATAACAGACATAATCTCTGCCCTGGTGTAGTTGGTAGTCTGGTTCCATAAACGTGAATGGTTATAGAAAACATGGTATAAATAAAATACTATTCCACTATTGAAAATGTGAAATCCTGGTGGATTTCAACAACGATGTAGGTGGAATAGAGAACATTATATTAAGTGAGATGAACCAGGCACAGAAAGACAAATGTCACATGTTCTCATTCACCTGTGGGAGCTGAAATAGTGGGCCTCGTGGTCGTAGAGAGTAAAATAATGGTTCAGAAGAGTTGGGGGAGGAGGCGATGAAGATAGGTTGGTTACCATGTAGAAACGAACAGTAAGATAGAAGGCATGAATTCCAGTGCCTAGGAGCACAAGAGGGCAACTCTACTTAACAATATTTTAATGTATGTTTCAGAATAGCTGCAAGAGAAGATTTGGAATATTCCTGACATAAGGAAATGATATTTCAAAGTAATAAATATCTCGATTACCCAGATTTGAAAATTATACATTGTGCCCTTTATGTCAAAATAGCGTATGCACCCCAAATATTTACTCCCATAAACATGTACCCATAAAATAAAAATAAAATAAAAAAATAATTGAAAGTGAAAACAAAACAATATACCACAGCCAAGGAAATAGCACCCCAAGGTTTAGGATCCCTAAGTGTCCTGGAAAGTTCGGTATCCCCTCCCCATCTCCCTGGCTCCCAGGAATAGATCACTGGGAACGGCTGCAGGGAAAGATCCCTGCTCCTGAACTGGGAAAACCACATCATCGGTAGGTTAGTTGGTAATGGCGTAAAGATGCTGTTTTAATAAAATCTAGTGATAGCTTTTCTCAGCTCCACATACAACTCACATAGAGTCTACACATCATGAAGCAGCTGGTCTATTGATCCTGGACTCAGGACAAACCTGGGGTGTGGGGAGGAACTGATAAACTTGGATGCGTATACGTTTTCCTTCTTGGGAATCAAACCAAATAGGACTAACTAAGGCATTGTGTCACATTTCGAAAATCAACAATACAAAAATATAAACCTATTCTTTATATGTTCTGTTCTATATGTAATTACTCAACAGAAAAATATTATTTAATGTAGTATATATAAATCCTGAATTATAGGGATAATGAGTATATTATCTATTTAAATATTACTATATTTAAAAAGTAAAACATTTTTTGTAAAAATGTAGAGATATTTCAGATTTTCAAAAATTAAGACATTAGTTATCTATTAACTCTGACCCAGGATTAAGAGTCACGTGCAGACCATGGATCTGGTCCTGTAAAATCTCTTCTCAGACACATTTCCCTTGTGTCCTTTAACTTAAAATGTGAATGTTGCTCATGATCACATCCTAACAGAGGGAAAGGAGAGATTTTTATCCAAATAAAAAAGTTATTGAAGAAATGAAATTATCCAAATAATGAAATGTGTAAGGAGGTAAAGTGGATGGAGCAGAATGGTGTTCTTTCTGAGCAAAGATTCTGGCTCCACTCAGCCTGCATGAAGACTGAGCTGGTGGTGCCCCTGGGGAGCAGCCCCGTGTTACCTGTGGAGTGCTTCTAAGGGAATCCTTGGCCTTAAATAAACTGTAAGTATCCTGCACGGGGGAAGAACAGTACCGTGAAGTCACTACACCTGGGCTGAAGTCCCTGAGCAGCTGTCCTCTGTGACCTCGGGTGAGTCACTCAGCTTCTCCAGAACTCCGTGGGCTCATCTAGGCATGAGGGGACTGGGCTGGAGCTGTGTGAATGTCCACGCGGGAGGGAGGCAGTGGTTGTTTGTTTTTATCAGAGGGGACAGAGTGGAGAATCGCTCCAGGAAAGGCCATGCACCACCACGCAGTTGCCATCAGAGAGAAGTCTACCCTGGGCCGATTTCACAACTCTTTCTCTACTGTATTCAATAAAGCTTCTTGCCAACACCATCTGGTCCTAAAAGTAAAAGGAAAAAAAAAAAGATAGAAAGAATCACCAACCAACAGACTTCAGAGGACATATGACACTAAGCAGGCCTCGTCCAAACTTTGTTTTTCATTTCTAATGTGAGTTTCTGAGATTTGGAAATAAGGCGAACAAACTCAGCAAATATATAAGCAGCACATTCCACAAGGCAGGCACTGGGCTTTAGTTTCCCTGAAGATTAAGGACATAGCACCAGTGAAGGATTAGGTTCAGATGGAAAAATTCCAACATTTGTGAAACAATGAAATCATCCAATTCTTCCTTATTGACGAACATGACAAACACAATGAAGAGACAGCATGAAATCCGGGTCTCCACCTTAGGCCACTCTTCTCTGCTGCCTCTGCCCCGGGTGTGCCATGGGCATGCACAGTGTCTGTATTTGTTCATAGTCTAAATTATCCTCATTGGTAAATTCTTTACAAAATTGAGAATTAGAGGATTCCATGAAAGTTCTTGGCCTTTTCTAGTTGAGTTTTAAAACTCAAAGGGAAAAAAATGAAACAGCAGTAAGCACCCAGTGGCACAGACCTTATCTATATTCCTGCTAAGACACTCATTATCTTACACAAGTTGGAACATTAAAGAATTGGTGCTTTTTTTTTTTTTTTTTTTAAACACTGTATCTGGGGCAGCAACTTCAGGTAACTACAGCTAGGTTGAGTTCTCAACCCATGAGTTTCTGTTTGTAACTCAAAGAAACCAACTCTGCTGTATGATTTTTATGTTTTGTTTTTTTTTTTAATTGTTTGGGGTTCATTGAGGTTACAAAGAATTAGGTTACTCTGATTGCATTTGTTAGGTAAAATTCCTCTTATAATTGTGTCTCGCCCCCAAGAGGTGTGCCACACACTGTAACCTCCCAGCCCCTCCCTATTCCCCTCTCGCAGTTCCCTTGCTCCCCTCCTGCTGCCATGGATTAACTTGAGTTTTCCTCTTATGAGAGTGTGTATTAGAGTGTCTACTGGCTTCATATTAGAATTCATATTGAATTCTTGCTTCTTCATTCTTGTGATACTCTACTTTGGAATATATCTTCCCAGCTCTATCCATGTTAATGCAACACATGTAAAGTCCCCATCTTTTTTATGGCTGAATAGTATTCCATGGCATACATATACCAGAGTTTATTAATCCGGTCTTGGGTTGGTGGGCATTTAGGTTGCTTCCACATGTTGGTGATTGCAAATTGAGCTGTGATAAACAGTCTAGTGCAAATGTCCTTATGATAAAAGGAATTTTTTCCTTCTGAGTAGATGCCCAGTAATGGGATTGCAGGATAAAATGGGAGGTCTAGCTTGAATTCTTTGAGGTTT
>CAUYON010177469.1:0-10464 GCA_963573935.1 Arctocebus calabarensis | reverse complement strand
GCCTCAGTTTATCCATCTGTGGTGCTCCCTGGCCTGCCCACCTCCTCAGACTCTTTTGGGAGCTACAGTGCCTCAGAAAGCATCTTCTTTTTTTTTTTTTTTGTAGAGACAGAATCTCACTTTATCACCCTGGGTAGAGTGTCGTGGCGTCACACAGCTCACAGCAACCTCCAGCTCTTGGGCTTAAGCGATTCTCTTGCCTCAGCCTCCCTAGTAGCTGGGACTACAGGCACCCGCCACAGCGCCCGGCTATTTTTTTTTTATTTTTGCAGTTCGGCGAGGCCGGGCTTGAACCCGCCACCTTCGGCATATGAGGCCGGCGCCCTACTCGCTGAGCCACAGGAGCCGCCCCCTCAGAAAGCATCTTAACAATAGCCCCGTGCTGCACAGAGGGGGAGAGGCGCCATGAGCATGCACTTGGGGTAATCCCGTTCCCGTTGCTACCCCAGGAGACCTCCAAGGTCTGCGACACTGGTATCTCCACATTCTGCTTTCCACATTTCCTCAAACACCAGGCAGATAGGGGAAGAGCTGCATTTTCAGATGCAAATTTTTCTCTGAACCGCAAAAGCTTTAAAACCACTAGCTGAAGTACAGAGGGTGCTTGACAATTCCTTTAAGAATCTTTCATTCTCGGGGTTAGAGTATTACCCGTCGAGTATATGTGTGTGTTGTGTGTTTTTTTAATCCTGCTATCATGAGCAGCAGGTAGCAAAATGTTGATCTTTAATGTGTTAGTAAAACAGCATACATTTGAATATTGGCTTTTTCTGCCATCTGTACCAGTTGACACTGTTTTTCATACCAGCTTATTACATTTCTTGTACAAACATACTTTTGGGTGTCTCTGTTGATTTATGCTATAGTTGCTCTGGTATTTGTGTTAAAATAGCATTTTGAAACTTATAAAATATTGCTATTTATTCCTTCCTTCAGTCTCTGCCACTTAACAAGTTCTGAAACAGAGTGTATTTCCAAAGGACTAAGCTTCCCAGGCAGTGGGAGGGGGTCCAAGCAAGCCCAGAATAACTTAGGCCCAGAGTCCGGTTTGGTACTGACCTCATGATCCCTTGGAGCAGACCTACAGATTCTCCGAGGTTATTTGTAGCTCCTAAATGAGGAAAATAAAGGTAGTATGATGGTTCTTCATTAAGCGAAATTTGCTTGGTTTAAAGACATATATTCTTTGATTCTGTTTTTCTTCCCTCTTCCTTTTTTTTTTAGACAGAGCCTCAAGCTGTCACCCTGGGTAGAGTGCTGTGGCATCACAGCTCACCGCAACCTCCAACTCCTGGACTTAAGTGATTCTCTTGCCTTAGCCTCCCAAGTAGCTGAGACTACAGGTGCCCTCCACAATTCTTGGGTATTTTTTTTTTTATTGTTTATAGTTATCATTGTTTGGCAGGCCCAGGCTGGATTTGAACCTGCCAGCTCTGGTGTATTTAGCTGGTACCTTAGCTGCTTAATCTATGGGTGCCGAACCCCTCTTCCTTTTTTTTTTGGAGACAGAGTCTCTGTCCCCCTGGATAAAGAGTGCTGTGGCGTCACAGCTCACAGCAACCTCAAACTCTCAGACTCAAGCGATCCTCCTGCCTCAGCCTCCCAAGTAGCCAGGACTACAGGTGCCCACCACAATGCCCAGATAATTTTTCTATTTTTAGTGGAGATAGAGTCTTGATCTTGCTCAGACTGGTCTTGAACTCCTGAAGCTCAAGCAGTCCACTTGCCTTGGCCTCTCAGAGTGCTGGGATTACAGTGTGAACCACTGTGCCCAGCCTTTCTTACCCCTTTTTAAAAATTTATTTATTTATTTATTTATTTATTATTATTATTATTTGTAGAGCCAGAGTCCCACTTTATTGCCCTCGGTAGAGTACCATGGCATCACACGGCTCACAGCAACCTCCAATTCCTGGGCTTAGGCAATTCTCTTGCCTTAGCCTCCCGAGTAACTGGGACTACAGGCGCCCACCACAAAGCCCAGCTATATTTCTCTTTTTGCAGTTTGGCTGAGGCCAGGTTTGAATCCGCCACCTTCGGTATATGGGGCTGGGGCCCTACTTGATGAGCCGCAGGTGCCGCCCCCTTTCTTCCCCTTTTGATGTCAAATTTTTCCTTCTTTGGTGAATTGAAGGGAAGCTTGGTTCTTAGCTTTTCCTCTCAAATAGCTCTCCTTGGCAAGACCTGTGCCGATTCCCCAGTTGGTTTGGAGGGTAGTTTGGAGGGTAGTTTCAAGCATCTACAAAATCCTCAATTCTGGGACCCCCTTATGCACAGCTCTGGGTGGGAAGAGCCCTGCTGCTGGGTCCGCACCCTGGTCCAGGAGGGGGCCCCTCACAGTCCCGGGAGGCTCCGTGCCAGTGGGAGGTGCCTGCAGCCGGCTGGTGCATAAATGAGGCATTCTGCCACTCTGAAAAAAATCTGTGCAAACTGCCGCAGACGGGAGAGCCAATATTCAAATTGGAGGCTGTTTTGCTAACACATTAAAGAGTAACGTGTTTTACTAGCTGCCGCATACTGCAGCAAGATGAGTTCTTTTTCTCTAAAAAGAAAGAAAAGAGCAGAGGCAGCCTGTTAGGGACAGTGCTGGGGGTGCTGGGCCCCCTAGCTGTCCCTTTACATTCCCCCTGCCTGCAGGAGCCCAGGGTTCTGAGATGAGGGGTGCCCAGTTCTACAGAGATGCCCGTCTGCTCCTGGGCCTTCTCCCAGCCTATGCCTCCCTCTTTCTGGCTGGCAGAGTCCCCATTTATTAACAGATAATAAATGGCAGATTCCCCATTTATTTAATTTATTATTATTCCCCATTTATTCCCCATTGGAGTAACTTGGAACCCAAGTTACTCCAATTGCCTGACTTTACAGAAGAGGAAATTGAAGCACAGAGAGGTTAAGTAACCTGCACTGGGCCACACAGCTGGGAAGTGGGGTTGGGTCCAGGCAGTGGGGTCCACAGCGAGTCTCTAACTTCTAAAGCCACACTCAGCCCTCTCAGCTCCAGTCAATATAAGACCGCCCCCCCCCCCACCGCTTCCCTGGTCTCCCCCACACTTGTCTGCACCCACATTCTTTTTTTTTTTTTTTTTTTTTGTAGAGACAGAGTCTCACAGAGTGCCGTGGTGTCACACAGCTCACAGCAACCTCCAACTCCTGGGCTTAGGCGATTCTCCTGCCTCAGCCTCCCGAGTAGCAGGGACCACAGGCGCCCACCACAATGCCCAGCTATTTTTCTGTTTTGCAGTTCAGCCGAGGCCGGGTTTGAACCCACCACCTTTGGTGTATGGGGCCAGCGCCCTACTTGATGAGCCATAGGCGCCGCCCTGCACCCACATTCTTACCTCCAGGTTCACTCCCAGCCCAGGTCTAGGAGAAGGGTGGGGGTCTTGTGGGTTGAAATGAGGCTTTCTGAGATGGACCTAACTTTTATTCCTGCTTAGTAAGGCACCAGGTAGGGACCTTGTGGGAAGGTTTAATTCACACCAGGAGTGAGGGCAGAAAGCTTAACAGGCAGAGCTGTCAGCTTCCATCCGGCCAGGGTATATGTGTGTCTGTTTGTCTGTGTGTGTCTGTGTCTGTGTGTGTCTCTGTGTGTCTGTTGTGTGTGTGTTTGTGCGGTGGGTGGGGCGCTGTCGCAGATCTGGGCTCCAGGCCCGAGGTTTTCTCACGCAGGGGTTTCAGTTCCCTGCACCGGGCCCCTTGACGGACGCCGCGGCCCCGCCCTCTGCTGGTCGGTGGCGGTAACGCAGCAGGGGCCGCCATGCAGCTTTGCCCCCGCGGGAGGGGACAGGGAGGGCCTGGCGAGTGGGGATGGGGTTGGAGGGACGTTTCTCCGTCTTGCTCGTGTCACCTCGGCTTGCCCACTGAGGAGCACAGGTTCTGACAGCGCATCTTCCCTTCCCTCTGAGTGTGAGGCCATGAGGTGGCACACGGCCCAGGCCAGGCTGGGGAAATGGGGGGGTGGGGGGGGGGTGAAGGCGACTCCAGTGAAGCAGAACCAGGATGAGCCCCAAGGGTCCCGATTGCTGTGAAAGGCCTCTGGCCAGGCCCTGCCGCTCCTCTGTGCATGGCCTGGTACAAGGTGGGGTCTCAGTTTCCTCATCTGTGAAATAGGCACACTGGTGATCTCAGGGGTCACAGCACTGTCCATCTGGGCTCAGATCCCAGTGGAACCCCTCCCTAGCGAGTTCCTGAAGTGTCCAAGGAGAGCCCACCACAGGCACAGGTGGGCAGAGAGGGCCGTGTGAGGGCCCAGAGGACTCACCTCAGAGCCCTGAGCCCCAACTCTGAGATCTCACAGTGCCCAGTACCTCCTTCTGATTCCCCCTGACATCACCATTGCTGGCTTTGTCCAGCAAGAGCCTCTTGTCCTGGACTGTCAGCATCCCCCGCCCCCAGCAAGTTGCCTACACACAGCTGGGGTTCAACAAACACCCACGCATTTGTGGGTGGGGAATGAAAAGCCGGGGCCCTGCCTGCAGTGCCCAGGGGGCCCTCGCAGGGTCCACACCTCCCTCCTGCGTCTTTGAGCACAGAGTGTGAATGGGTATTTCACAGGCCTGCACCCAGAGCTAGACCACAAATGGGGCACATGTCACAACCGGCTCATTCAGCAACTGCAAACCAAGCTGTCAAATGCAACTACATAACCACCTGGAAGGCAGGTGCAGTTTCAGAATCTCAGACTCTCTGCTGCTCTGGAACATGGCAGCAAGGGGACGGACTTTGGGCTGGCCTCTCCACCCAGCCCCCTCTCTGTCCTGTGTAGTCCCCACATGCAGGAGGACACGGGGGGGGGGGCGCACAGTGCAGTGGGGAACATCCCTACCTCACTGACCTTGGGGTGTGCACAACCCAGAGAGCTTCAAAAGCCCCAGAAACAGGCCTGGGCGCACAGGAATGGGGCATTCGGGGTACTAGGTACCCACAGCGTGCTCTGAGTGGGCACAGTCCCTTGGCCCTGGGATCCTCTCCTCATTGGGAGAGGCCCAGCACAGTGAGGGGAAGCCCGTGTTGGTGGCACCTTCCCTGGTGCTGGGCTCAGTTCTGAGTAGTTCAGAGCTGAAATGCATCCTCTACCTACCTGGGTCCCAGAGGCTACGCTGCCCCCTGGGTCACCCCCAAGTACACTCCAGTCTTCTCTGGCACCCCTGGCTCCTCCCAGGGGGCTGCCCAGGGCAGTTGTGGCAGTGCGTGGACGCTGCTTATTTAAATCGTTCCAAGTGCCACCTATGGGAACTTAGGGAAAGAGCAGCTTGTGGGCCCTGTGACTTCCCTGGGGTTTCAGGATGAGGGTGAGTGTTTAAAAGTGTTGATTTTCCCACTGGCCAAAGATAGTACAATTTGAATATCAGTAAGAATCAGGGCTGCAATGAATTGAGATAGATAAAATATGCTTAAATCCCATGACCTTATAATGCTACCGAAAATAAAAGGAGCCGTCACAGGTCGTCCTCGGACAGGATGGATGTGTGTTAGAGTCTCCCTGGAGAAGTGTGGCTTATGCCTGTTTCCCTTTAGCTCTTAGAAGTGTCCTGATTTGGACAATAAATGACATGGTTGTCCTTGCCTTTGATTTTCAAATCATTTTTAATACTAGTAAATAAAGGGAATTGAATGCGACATTTACCCTACCTTTCTTCTCCCATACTGGACCTCGGAGTAACCAAATAATTGTTGACAGAAGAGAAGCAAATCCAGCTTCATGGGGACAAATATGTTTGCAGGGAGAGGGCCTGGTCCCTCAAGTTGGTGAGGACACACTTACAGTAACCAGCTGGGGGGTTGTACAAGATGCACAGAGGCTGCAGGAGCAGCCTTACAGGAGGGTGTGAGTTCAGAGATCACTTGGCATCACCACCCCCCATATATATACACACCTTCTTCCCCATGCAGAAGCTAACAGCTCAGCACTCACTCCCTGAAGTAAGATCACATGACAGACTTAACTGGGACAGAACATCAGAGTCCCAAGCCTAAAGTGTATGACAAAGAGGAAGCCGTGTGCAAGAGAGGAGTGTGCAGGTGTACAGAGGCAGGGCTGGCTCAGTTTGGTCACATTAACAGAAGCAGAGGGTCTCAGATAAAGGAGGTGAAATCCTTCCTCCCACTGGGCTTCCCAAGCTGAAGCTCCAGCACCATCTGTTGAGGGATAGACGCAGAGTGTCAAGGTGCTGAGGGTGTTAAAAGGAATTATGGAGAAGGAGGGAGGAGCCCATGGCCCCCAAGGGTCTTGCCCAGTGGGTAACAGCACATGGGCAATGAGGGCTCCTTACTGGAGCCGTATCAGAGACCAGGGGCCCCTCCCAGAGCTCTGTCCTTGCTGACGAGAGGACAGGAGGTGTGGGGAGGGCCTGGGGGAGGCTCTGTATCCCCTAAGCCAGCCCCAGGTACACCCAGGGCCCACGTCGAGGAATTGTCCTTCCAGCTGTCCAGAGAAGGAGACACCCCAGTTCCTGCTAGGGTCGCTTGTACAATCTCAGCCCAGCCCCCCTAAATCATGTTACTCTAAATAGGGGGGCGGCCCACTCTGGCTCCTCCTGGGTGATTTGGGGCCTCTGCCCCCAGGCAGGTGGGGCTCAGAGTCCTGAGGTTCCCATGCCACCCCCCCATGGGGACAGAGGGAGCCTCTGCACAGGGATGTGGGAGTGGGGGAGGGCTCCACAGCCCCCAGGGACAGAGGGGGTCCCTGAACCGTGGGGGAGGGCTCCACAGCCCCAGGGACAGAGGGGGTTCCTGCACAGTGGGGAGAGGGTCCCACAGCCCCAGGGACAGGGGGGTCCCTGCACAGTGGGGAGAGGGTCCCTGCACAGGGACGCAGTGGGGAGAGGGTCCCACAGCCCCCAGGGATAGAGGGGGTTCCTGCACAGTGGGGAGAGGGCCCCACAGCCCCAGGGATAGAGAGGGTCCCTGCACAGCTCTGTCTGCTTTGAGGCAACATTTGTTGGCTTTTCTTTTTTTTAGTGTTCAATCTGTCAAAAAAGTATGTTTGCTGAGTTCGGATGTTTGTTTTGGAATGTTGTTCTCTTGAACAACATTGAAGGGTGATGGAAGCGCCTGTTCTGTCCCAGGGGTGGTGGCAGTGAGCTGTGGGCTGTCCTGGCCGCGTTGGTCCCTGGGCTTGGGACACCCCCACCTGCCACCTGCCCTTCCATGTAAGCCTCCTGACCGGGAATGTGGGCAGCAGGGGCAGGGTGGAGCCCGGCACTGTCCTTTGTCAAAATCCCCCAAGCAAAGCCTGACCTGGGGACCGTCCTCATCACTGCCGCTGCTTTCGGCTGCTCCCACCACTGTGAACACTCCCTGCTCTGTGTGGCAACTGGGCTTAAACGGTTGCCAATGGCAGATTTATGAGAATAAAAGAAACGAAACCCGCACACATTGATATAAGATGCCTTCTGATGCAGAAATAATATCTATGCCCGTGGTCCTGTGGCCAGGGGCGCAGAACTGAGGAAGGACCCCCTGCTTCCTGGCCCAGAGCCCACAAACTCCGACGCAGGTGCTGGGGCATGGTGGCCGGGTGGGTGTCTTGGCCTCAGGGATGTTGCCTCACCCACCCCAGAAGTCCAGGGGTAAACGGGGGGCAGCCCTGGGCCTTCCCTGGCGATAGAGGACCAGGGAACCGAGGCTGGGCTGACTGTCAGTCCCCGACCTGGGGAAAGGGTCAGACCCCTGGGACCACGGCGTCCTTGCACTGGTCCCTAACTGGACGGTGCTACCCGGCAAGGCAGCTCCACTCTGGGGCCTGGTCCTATACCTGGTGGACATTGTCAGGTTGGGGCAGCTGCTGGGTCCAGTCCACCTGCCCTATGGTGACGGGGTCCTCGCCTCCAGCCCCCACTCCCTGCCAGGTCCCCAGTGGCATTCTCTGGCTTCTGTCATTGGGCTGAGATGACAGTCCAGGAGTTGGAGGTTGCTGTGAGCTCCACACAAGACCTGATCTGCGAGAAGCAGTGGATTCACTGGGCCTCGACTTCCACTTTCTTCTGGATTTGAAAGGGTGGGGTTTTAAAGTCATGGGCTCCTGCACCCCTTCACCCCAGGAAGGCAGCCAGTGTGACAGCGGCTGGGGAGCAAACATGGGAAGTATTAGGAAGCTCCGTCCCACGGAGCAGGAGCCCCCGCCCCACACACGCTGTTCTTGCTTAAACGTCAGCCGTATGTGAGTTCTCTAACCAGAGGAGGAAGCATCCCAACCAATGCTCAGTATGGATTCCTGTTTACCCTTGAGAAGCGCTCCCTGAATCTTCCCAGAATCCTCCGTGCCTCCGTTTTCTCATCTATAAAACAGGGATAATAATAGTAGATACTTACGTATACCATTAGGCTGTAGTGGGAAGTAGGTGAGTTACCACCCGGGAGGGCCTGGCAGAGCGCCCAGGGCGAGGTCACTGCCATATAAGCATTTCTGATTATTACTGTGGGTATTGTCATCCTTTTCCGTGACTTCAGCCCCGGACAAGCACGACTCCGTCTTAGGCCACCTTGAGCCATAAGAGAGAGAGAAACCGTTGAGCTGGGGCTGGTTTGAATTTCCAATAATTCATCACAAATCGAGGGCCAGATTCCTTTGGGAAATATTAGTTCTTAGGTTTACAAAGTGCCTTGGTTGTAAATACCCATAAAAACGACAATTTGTTGGGCCATATTTATTCTTAAGCTGGTCAAAAGATATTAGTGGGCTCTGACTGTGGAAATCTCCTGCCTCCTGAATCCGTTGTGCTCCCCGAGTGCCCTACTGTCCGGGTGTGGGCAAGCAGGGCGGTCCAGCCGGAGCTGGGCGTGAGTGTTCATGAATGACCTGGAGCAGAGAAGAGGACGCTTGCCTGGTGCTAAGTCAGGCAGGCAGATGGCAGGGAGGATGCCGGCCCCATCAGGGACAACCTTCTTGCAGACAGCAGTCCCTGGGGCTGAAAGAGAGAGGCCAGCAGGATCTGACTGCTGGAGGAGGTGGGGATGGATAGAAGGACCCAGGCTCCTAGTGGTGGCAGAGGGTGGGCCACATGTTGACTCTTAATAGAGCACCTTCTCAGGGTGTCCCTGTGCCTCCTAGTTATTTATTTATTTATTTATTTATTTAGACAGAGCGTCAAGAGTGCTATTGCATCACAGCTCACAGCAACCTCCAACTCCTGGGCTCAAGCAAGTCTCCTGCCTCTGCCTCCCAAGTAGTTCCCATTACAGGTGCCCGCCACAACACCCAGCTATTTTTTGGTCATTGTTATTTGGCAGGTCCAGGCTGGATTCGAACCCGCCAGCTCAGGTATATGTGGCTAGCACCTTACCCACTTGAGCCACAGAAGCCGAGCCCTCCTAGTTTTTTAATTTATTTTTTGAGACAGAGTCTCGCTCTGTCACCCTGGGTAGAGTGTCATAGGGTCATAGCTAACAGCAACCTCAAACTTTTAGGTTCAAGAGAGCCTCTTGCCTCAGACTCCTGAATAGCTGGGACTGCAGGTTGCCCACTGCCATGCCCAGCTGCTTTTTTTTCTTTCTTTCTAATTTTTGTACAGCCAGGGTCTCACTCTTGCTCAGGCTAGCCTCGCACTCCTGAGCTCAAAGGATCCTTCCACCTCCTCCATCTAGAATGCTGGGATTACAGGTATGAGCCACTGCACCTGGCCCCAACAAGGAAGCTCCGTCCCACAGAGCAGGAGCCCCCGCCCCACAGACAGATGAGGCTTGGCGCCTGTGGGTTTCTTTAGTGCCTTATCTCACTTAACCATCACAGGCCATGAGATGATTAGACCAGTTCTGGTGACGTGGAAACTGAGGCTCAGAGAGACTAAGTGATACAGACAGTGGCTGCCAGAGATGAGACCGCAATCTGGGCTACGGTCCCATCCAACCTGACAGTTTAACTCTGACTTGTGGGTACGTAGTCCTGTGTCCCAGAAGAAATGGTTACTGAAATGATGTAGGTAATTCAGGAAGGGAGCCCTGCTGTTTAGGAAAGCAAGATTCCAGCGAGTTTCACCCTTGTAGACATGGCTCCCGAGAGCCTAGGTAAATTTGTTTCTAGAAGTTGATTTCTTCTGTGGAGATACCGGGTTGCCTGGAGTACAGAAATCTCACAGGGGACTGTGAGTTGTAAAGGACACACAGGTTCGACCGAAGACACAGGTGGTGTTCAGTAAAGGCTTGAACGTGGTCTTGATGAGTGAGCAACTCCCAGACCCATAGCTCCACGTGGCCTCTGTGGAAACAGTGTCCAGCCACTGACGGAGCGTTCATCTGTCTTTTCTTTCTTTTTTTTTTTGAGACAGAGCCTCAAGCTGTCACCCTGGGTAGAGTGCTGTGACATCACAGCTCACAGCAACCTCCAACTCCTGGGCTCAAGTGAGTCTCTTGCCTCTGCCTCCCAAGTAGCTGGGACTACAGGCGCCCGCCACAACGCCCGGCCATTTTTTGGTTGCAGTCGTCATTGTTATTTGGTGGGCCCAGGCTGGATTTGAACCCGCCAGCTCA
>CAUYON010177468.1:0-42466 GCA_963573935.1 Arctocebus calabarensis | reverse complement strand
CTTCTTCTTCTTATTATTATTATTATTATTTTGTGGTTTTTGGCCTGGGCTGGGTTTGAACCCGCCACCTCTGGCATATGGGGCAGGCACCCTATTCCTTTGAGTCACAGGTGCCACCCCATTGAGTTATTATTTAGCATCACAAAATCTGGTTTGTCCTGGTTCAAATCCTAGCAAAAGGCCTTTGGAAAAACAAGGGATTACCTTGATTTTATCATTACACACTGCATTTACGCATCCAAATTTCACAAGTACTCCCAAAATATGTACAATTATGATATATCAATAAAAGTTTTCATGTGAAATTGACACAAAGTGAGTTACTAACACAAACAGAAAATATCAGGATACAGTTATATCATGTAAAAGTAAATATAACCTTTTATGAAAGGAATTTTGAAGTAGTTTTTGTACCAAAGGTAGTGAACAAGAAGAGGAATGTGCAGAATTGAATGTAAGAATGAATTGGTGTGCTGAGCCTGTGTACTGAGACATGGGGCTTTCCTCACTGGCTGGGTCAGATCACAGTGGTTAGTACAGGATTTACAGGAGCCACGTATGTACAGTGTTGCTCAACTTCACTGTTTGAAAGCAACCCCACCGGCAGGCAAACAAGGTCTGGGGCAAGGCGGCAAGGCTCTGAAGGTGCAGTGAGCGGGCTGATCAGCTTCTGGGTGACTTCCCTAAAAGGTTAGGCCATCAGGGATGGGGATTATAACTAGGCTGTTGAAAAAAATTTAAAA
Organism: Arctocebus calabarensis; assembly: GCA_963573935.1. Taxonomy (NCBI): domain Eukaryota; kingdom Metazoa; phylum Chordata; class Mammalia; order Primates; family Lorisidae; genus Arctocebus; species Arctocebus calabarensis. Next base: position 41,723 of record CAUYON010177468.1, on the reverse strand, counting down.
GAAAAAAGTGAAAGAAAAATGCTTTTTTCTTACATGTCATAATTCAAGCTAATCAAAAATATGATAATTATTATGGAGGCATCTTTATATGTATTTCATCTATTCCACTTATCTTTCTTTTGCAGTTCTGGAGCGCTGCTCTTAATTATCCTCAGTTACCACAGTGCATGCCTTGTCTACATCTTCTAAAGAAGTCCTGGAAATGGCCAGATTTATCCAGAATTTGTCTGTTGACATGTGCAGAGAGGCTAGCTACTCTTTCCTAGAAAAGTGTTTATTTCTTCCACTCTCCCATAAACTCTCCTGCTTTCCCCACATCAGTGGTCATTAACTCAGGGCGGCTGCCTGGATCTCAATTTCTGCTTAAACACCTAGATTTCATGTCAAGTTGGAGTTGCATTCTATTTAAATTTGGAAGCAGAAGTCCCTGGCAAATTTGAAGTTTGTAGGCTGAGATGAGATTCTGAATCTGATTTAAACTACAAGTGTCCCGGCTCCTAATTCTAAACCTTGCTTTATCATATTGGACTGTGGGAGTATTAAAAAATAAGTAAGCAATCATGTGCCCATATTTATTAAAGTATTAATAAAAATTTATATGGAATAGGCTAAAATTCTGTTGCCAATCAAGCGCGATAGTAAGAAATATGGTATAGATAACGTAATGTGAATGATCTTACGTTATGTCTTATCTAGACAATTTTTAAGTTTGAAATTAACTTCATTTCTGATTTTTTTTGGAAAAATTTTAAAAGTACTCATACTACACCGATTTTCATTAGTATACATATTTAGCATCTAAACATAGATTTGACAGGGGGGCACAAGAACTCTCATGCACATTTCAGCAAGTTGCCATTATTTTTATAATCTTGTCTCATCTATTTCACACATGTTCTTTTTGTTTCTCCCTTCCCTCCCCTTCCCTTGTTTTCCATTCCCATCCCCCCTCCCCTCCCCTTCCCCTCCCCTTCCTTTCTCTTCCTTCCTTTCTTTCTTTAAACCAGAATCTTACTTTGTAACCCCGGCCAGAGTGCCGTTGTGTCAGAGCTCACAGAAATGGCAAAATCCTGAGTGTGAACGATCCTTTTGCTTCAGCCTTCCAAATAGCTGAGACTACCGGCCCCCACCAAAACACCTGGCTATTTTAAGAGATGGGGTTTGCTCTTGCTCAGGCTCGGCTCAAATGCCTGAGCTCCCACAGTCCACCTGTCCGGCCTCCCAGAATGCTGGGATTACAGGTGTGAGTCACCGCACCCAGCCTTTTCTCTTTTTCTTTGCCTTACCTCTTACTTGTATTTTGGTTGTTATTAGCTAGAGTATCTTAAAGTAAATGCAACCTTAACCAAGAATTTTTTTTTTATATTACCACCTTTTAACTAGTGCACAAAATTAGCAATATTTCCCTAATGTCATCTATTGTTTTCAAATTTCCATGATAATGATAAAAATGTATTTTTAGAAATATTTAGTAAGAGTCAGTATTCCAATAAAGTCTTCACATAGCATTTGGACTACTTGCTTCTTAAGTCTCTCTCACCTATAACTATTATCCCACTCCTTTCCTTTTCCTTCCTTATTTATATGATAAAAAGGAAATCTAGTCATTTGTTCTCTAAAAATTTCCATATTTTAATTTGAATTGATTGCATCCTTCTTCTGCTTAATTGTTCTATTGTGTTATGTATTCCCTGTAAATTGATCATTAGATCAGGAGGACTCCATTCAATTTAGGTTCAATTAGGTGCTATTTTGTACTTTGTAAAAGACTCTATCTAGGCAAATACTGCCTCTTCACCCAAGTCTTAATAGGCTAATCAGTGGCTTCATGTAATTTTTTAAATCTATTCATTATAAAATTTCATTTCAATTTTCTACTTAATTATTTTTGTACATATGGATCATTTTTCCTAGGCTCATTACTTATTTAAGAAATGGAGAATGGTGACATTTGAGTTCCATATTTTTTCTACATCTATTTGAAATAACTATTTTATAAAGTAAACATTTTTCTCATCAGCACATTTGGTGACTAAATTACACACAGGACATCCTAGATAAATAATTGATACTCCTCTTCTAAATTAATTTTCAGTGCAATGATTTGATGTTCAAGCAGCAGGCAATAATATGCCCAATTAGAGCACTTATATATTTATGTATTTTTGAGATGGGGTCTCACTATACTGGCCAAGTCAGTCTAGAACTCTTGGATGCAACTGATTGTCACACAACAACTTCCCAATGTAGCTGGAAGTCCAGGTGCCTGCCACCACTCCCTGCAAGATTTTTACAATATTGAGAAATCATACATTTACCAGTGATCTCTATTCCTCTCTCATCATTTAGAGAGCTCCAACATAGTTATTCCTATAATCCTCCATTTAAACAAAACTAAACTACAATACTCTTAAGTATCCCCCCATATTCAAGGAGAATAATTTTGTTTCATTGCCTTTGTGGGACTTTTGAGTCATTGAAGCCATGAAGAAAATCCTGGCATCTTTCACGGAAGCATTCTGCATGACTAATGGGCTAGAGTAATTACTCTCGGAGATCATCACCCACATTAACAGAACACTTTTATCTATAAATACAGACATTAGGAAAATTTGTTAGCAGTTAAAAGATTTTGAGAGCATGAGTACTATTTGAAAGAATCTACATAGTTGATGCTAAATGAAAGAATAATAATGTGAATGCTGGTAGACAACTCTTAAAATATGAATACCTCTCATCTTGCCATGGATTGAATGGCATCACATAATAAATTTTAATAAACTGATGTAGAATAAAATCTAAGACAAACTTCAATCTCTTCTCTTAAGTGCAACTGGCTGCTGAATAAATCAAACACTGAAAATTTGAATGAATTTATTTTTTCATAATTTAAAATTATACATGCAATATGATTAAATATCTCCAGGACTTATAGGTAGAAATTGAATATATTAGTATCTTACAATTTAGAACACTGGAATAATTATTTGAAACAACAAAATGCTGTAGCTATGTTAGAATTTATAGCATTTTGCTATCAAGTGGAATCAAACTACTTTACTTTCTCTGTGTGGTTTTCTTACATCATTGCAGAGCATAAATGCCAAAACATTGATGTATTTTACTCAGCATTTTCTTTCCCTATCACATTTTAAGGTCTATTTTTAAGTGCAGATTTACGCCCTTACTTCTATCCACAGTGGTCAGCATTTTGTACACTCTTATATATTTTGGAAAAATATTCATCAGCATGTCTTGCTTCTTCAGGGAGCAGATTCAATGAGGAAAAGATAGTGTCATCAACTGAAAGGTACTCAAATTACAAATATTCCACCTGGTATATTTCTTTTCTTCATTTCAAGTTTGACACTGGGAGTTGCTCTGAGAAAAGTAATCAAATGACAAAGATATATCTGGGTAATTTGCTAAGAAACAAATCTTGATTACCAACTTGTATCATTTCTATGATTAAAACTAAACAAAGGGAACAAGTTTAATGGTAAATGTTGATCCAGAAATCTGACCATGTTTCCCACTGTTAATTTATTTTTATGAGATTAAGAAATCTTCTCTTTGATTTAATAGGTGACATGTCAGTGCTAAGAAGTGTTTTAAAATAAATGAATTAATCTTTTTATTCCTGCCTCAAAATAAAGTTTCCTAAAGGCTTTCAGACACTAAGATTTCCTTTTCCTGTTTATATTAACTGTAGTGTATGAGAATCTTGCCCATCCCAAATATCATCAAATTGAGAGGCTTTATTATTTGACAAATGTTTTGTCTGAAAAACTTTCCTGGAGATATAAATCAGCATACAATAAAGGACATTGTTTTTCATCAGACACCCATAGATTGTGGACTGGCTTATCCTAAACTTATTTTAAAAAATTATTTATTACAGCATTTTATGCTAATCTGTATAAAATAACGCAGTCATTACATACTTTCCCTTTTAACTTTGAAAATGTAGAAAACAGAGAATGGGTTCATGTCATACACAGCAATTCACACATTAAACTTCTAAATGAAGATTTCATGGGGAGATGGCTCAATTTGACCTACTATCAAATTTCCTGTTGATGAGTATACTTCTATTCTTTCAGTCATCCTAAGTCATCCTAATTAGCAAATACACTTTACACAAATGCATTTAGTAATACTTACAAAATTACTTTAATAAGCATTGTGATACGTCAATGGCACACTGCCATTATATCAGATTTTATGTTTTTGAAGCAGCATAAAAGATGATAACATCTTCTGGAACTTTCTCTAGGAAATGCAATACCCCTTTCAGAGCATATACAGAAACATATGTCACGAGTCACATGCACATATGCCCAAATACATACGCACATATAAATTCATTACTAGTTGACGCTCTATTTTTCATACCTATGCTCTAAATTAACCTACTTTTGCTTTTAGTTTACAGCACACTACACTTACCCATTTGTACGTTGACCATTGCCTTTGTTCATATTTAAATATTTTTCAACTCCTCTTTGAAGAATTTTAAAATCTCCTTGTATATGTTTTCTTTAATGTTGCCCCAAACATGGTGCCAAGAATGCTAATGATAAGCCATTATTTTTTACAGAATTGAAAAAAGACAGATAATCATCTCTAAGGGCTGAGCATGTAATCTATAATCAATCTACTTCTTTGTTAAAGAATGACAAACAATAGAATTAATTTTATTACCTAGTTCAATATATTAACATATCTTGAAATTAATATTGAGTAATATTTTTATAATGTTGTTAAGTGCTAAGATTTATTATTTCCTCATTTATGGGGGAAATTTAATATATTGATCAATATATTATGTCTGTGTAAGTTCATCAGCAATGTTTATATTCCTCAGTAATGCACCCATTAATTAAAAGTGAAATCAATCATTTATATTACCTAAATTTGTAATAAAACATTCAGAACAAAATTATTATTTAACTTAGTCAAAGGATTACTAGAAATTATAGCAAGTAAAATGATTTTTTTCTGAATATTCTTTTATTAAATTTTTGAAGAGGATACATTATCTGCAGAAGCCACAGTTCAAATCACCCAACTATGAAGTGCTGATTTGGGACATAATTTGAAAACTTTAAACCATCCATTAATAGAATAGATCGATGAGAATGGGTTTTTATCTGGCAACTCATCCTGGGAAATTCTAAAGTCCTTCTGGAGTCAGCTAAAGACACATTTACCAGATAGTTACAACAAGATTAGCTACAATAAAACAGAAAACTCACCACTCTGTGAATGCCACCAAAATGTGCCAATCTAACAATTAAGACGACTTAAATGAGAACTAATCCTAAGTAATACATATTTTGGTGGCAGCAATCATTACATCCCAAAAAACTATGCTTGGTTTAATTTGGCTAAGCAATGTATCCTGATTTTAAAGCTCTTACATACAATTATGTTAAACTCTCAAATGTATTATTTTGTTTTATTTTTGAGGCAATAGCTTTCTATTTGACATTTCTATTTTATGTAATGTTTTTGTTTGTTTGTTTGGTGACAGAGTCTTACTTTGTTGCCCATGGTAGAATGCTGTGGCATCACAGCTCATAGCAACCTCAAACTCTTGGGCTTAAGTGATTCTCTTGCCTCAGTTTCCCAAGGGGCTGGGACCACAGGCCCCCACCACAACTATCAGCTATTTTTAGAGACAAGGTCTTGCTCTGGCTCTAGCTGGTCTTGAACCTATGAGCTCAGGCAATCCACCCACCTCCGACTCCCAGAGTGCTAGGATTACAGGTGTGAGCCCTTGTGCCTGGCCTATTTCATGTAATTTTTAAAACAACTTATTATAAAATAATAGGAATTAGCTTTATTGAAATATGGATTCTAAAACATTGATCTTTTAAAATATATCTTACTAAAATTAATGAAGTCAGACTACACATTACCTGGACAACGGGCCTGACATAATTAACTTTAAAAATTCACATAATCATTCCAAGTAAACTGTTTTTTCATGAAAAATCTCTAAATTGTCGAATTTTTGCTATTTCATGCAAATGTATACAGATACATTTAGGTTAGTATTAGGTTAAGATTGCTAAGTTGTTCAATGACGAAACTGAGAGCAAACATCATACTCTTCAGTGTGTACCATTCTACTATAAATATTTGTACTGTTTTTAACAAAATTATGTCACCAATGTAACATATTACTTAGAAAAAAATTTTTACTATGCAAATAAATAGGAGACTCATAAAATGTAAAAACATCTTGTTCTAGGTTATTTTTTGTAATATGGTGAATGCAAATATTTTGAGGTTTAAATTGGACAGGTTTTGATGCAGACATACACACCTTGCAACCTAATATAAACCTAATATAAAATACATTCTTTTCTCTCTCCCAAGAATGTTCTTTCTGTTTCTTTGCTTGTCCCAACTCCTGGCAACACATAATCACTGATCTCCTTTCAATTATGATAGACAAGTTATGTTTGTACTAGGAATTCATGTAAATGAAATCATACAGTGTATATTTTCTTTGGTTTGCTTTGATTTTCCTTAACATAATAATTTTGAGATTCAAAATATGTTTTGACTGCATCAATAGACTTTTTCCTTTTTATTACTAATATTTTATTGTATAGATATAGCATAATTTGCCAATTACCCTGTTGACAGATAGTTGGATGATTTGCAGTAAGGGCAAATAATTAAGAATTTACCAATCAAATTTATATATTGAATTTTTAATTTTTTCTTGGTAAATATGCAGAAATGTAATTTCTCAAACATAAATTAAATGCATATTGTATTTTTAAAATGTACCAAATGGTATATCAAAGTGTTTGTACAATTTTATACTCCCACCAGCTATGAAGTTAATCCAGCTACTCTGACTCCTGACCCATGCTCTGTCTGGCTATTCAATCTTGTCTGTTCCAACATATGCGAGATAATATCGCTTTGTAGCTAATTTGCTTTTCTCAAATGACTAATGATTTTGAGCATCATGTTCCTTTTATATATTCTCCTTTTATGAAGTATCCTTTCAAATTATTTGCCTAAATTTTATAACATTTCTTATTTTATTATTGATTTGTACACATGAATATTTATTTCTTGCACACATAATCTGAATACCAATTCATTATACATGTATTGCAAATATATCTTTCTAGTCTGTAGCCTGATTTTCATTTTTGTAATATGTTATATTTGTTTAGCAGCATAATATAAAAACATAAGGAAGTATAATCAAAATACAATAATATACACAGGCCTTATATGTTCACCTCTAGGACTTCTGAGAACTGCATCCATTGTATAAACAATTCATAGAGCAAGATAGTGTTGCTATCAACCCAAATTGCCTATTATACCCTATTCTAGTTCATATATGTCCACAGAAGAAACCACATTTTTATTTCTGTAATCATAATTTATCTTAAACTGCTCTATAATTTTTAATAAATAAATTCTATACTATATGTTTTTTTCCATCTTTTTGTACCTAACATAATAGTACTGAAATGGCAATGAAACTCTTCTCTATATTTTTGGGGCCATGTTGATTACAGTGTGTTAATAATTATAAAAACTCCCCTAATTAGTCAGCTAAAATACAGTGACTATATAATTAGAATTTGCTATAATTTTTCATCCATGAGTAATAATGTTGAGATTCTTTTAAAAATTGATGTATTTATGGATGAAAAATAAGCAATTATAGGGTTGAAACAGTTTATTAAGTAGGAATAACCATAGAAATGAAAATATTTTCTCAAAATAAGGAGAAGATAGTTTAATAATATGGTAAAGGAATATAAAAATAAATAATTGAAATCTTAACTTTATACACAGCTAAATTATAATTTGACAATAAGGGCAATTGTAATACTTTTTTAGACAAGTAAAAATAGGGTTAATCATTCAAATAACAGACCTTAACGCCTGAAAAAAATATGGATATATATAATATGTATATGTGTATATATATATCAATATTTTATATATAAAAAATATATACACCTATATATGTGTGTATATATACATATATATAAAGAAATGGTGAGATATATAAGTAGTAAAAATATGGGTTTATGTACAAAATATGATTAACTTAAAACAACTATTTGAAGTCAACAAAAAGGTCGATTCTAAAAAACTATGCCATAATTAGAATTTGCTATAATTTTTCAAAATTAAGCTTTTTAACATAGGCTTAAGAATAGTCACAGCCAACCGGTGCAATGCACACTATCCAGGTGAGGGGAAAACTATAACTTTGTCTGAAACCGCACAAAAGAAATTCATGGAACCAAAACATTTGTACCCTTGTAACATTATGAAATAAAATATATTGGGCAGTGCCTGTGGCTCAACGGAGTAGGGCGCTGGCCCCATATGCCAGAGGTGGCAGGTTCAAACCCAGCCCTGGCCCCAAAACTGCCAAAAAAAAAATACAATAAAATATATCAACAAAAAATAAAGCAAAAAAGAATTTTTTAAGTAAATTTTTAAAATAGCATTTTAGGCTAATGAGAAAATGTGAAAGAATAGTAAAGATCACAAAGAAGGCGGTGAAGTTGAACAAATGGACAGAAAAAGAAGTGTAAATCACAAGTGTAAATAATGATGTTAGAAATAAGCATAAATATATTAATGGTTACACATAATGCATATGAAATATTATTTCCATTTAAACTTTGAGATTGTGAGTTTTGGTTGAACATATACATGTATAAAGCATTTCACATATGACAAGGGATAGAAAGGTTAGTATTAATAGCAGATGTCTGGGGAAATAAACTAGGATAAATACTAATGGAAAGAAAGCATTTGAAATTAAGACTGAATGTCCTCTTTCTTTGTAGCTAGTGTATAAATAATTTCATTACAGGCAATAAATCCCAAAACAAACAAAAAATAACAACAACAACCAAAAAAACCAAATATACAGCACACAAAAAATAGAAATCAAGAAATACAAAATAAATACTGCCAACCACATCACTTATAACGATGCATGTCAATATTTTACCTCCAATTTAAAAACACAGAAAATTAGGCAGTATTGAAATGATTGATATGGAAACCAATAACAGCTATTTTCCACTCTTTAATGTGTATCTGGAACGAATTGCAAACAAAGTTTTGAGGCATAACAATGTGCAAAGATGTAAAAAGAAAACAAGTGAAATGAAAGTTTGGATGATTAATTTAAGACAATGTATAATTAAGTCAAAAAGCATTCAAGGAGACAGGAAACATTATATTATATTGATACAAAAGACTATGTACAATAAAAACATCATAGTCATAAAATTTTGTGAGCCAAACTTACAGAGCATTAGAGTACATTAAACAGTGTTAGAAATTCAAAGATGTATATAAAGTACACAAATGTATTTGATTTTAACAGGCTGTATCTGTTAAACACAAAATGAGAAGGAAATGAATACATGCAGAATTTGTACTCTATATAATACATGCAGAATTTGTACTCTATATATTATATGTATGAATATATATTTATCCATATCTATATATGGGCATATATAAATATATATATATATTTATTTAAAAACCAGAGGCGTTAGGTGAGAAAAAACCAAAGTAGTATGATGTGAACCTGTTTTCCTCCCTTCTCCTCCCCTCCTCCAACCTCCCTACCCTTTTCCTCCTCTTCCCTGTCCTCTCCTTTCCTTTCCTTTCATTTCAGATACAGACACTCCATTGAAGCATACCTTTGAAGATATGTGAGATAGAAAATTAGAAAATAAAAGCAATGACTTTTTAGTTACTCAATTTTATATTTATTCATGGTGAATAAAACACTGGAGATACAATTAATCCAAATCTAGATGTTTCAGTATGATATGCTAATGCTTACATTCAATAAAGAAGATTAAATGAAATCCTAGCACTCTAGGAGGCTGAGGCAGGTGGATTGTGCAAACTCACAGGTTTGAGACCAGCCTGAGCTAGAGCAAGACCTCACCTCCAAAAATAGCCAGCTGTTGTGGTGAAGCCTATACTCCTAGCTATAAGAGAATCTCTTGAAGTCAAGAATTTGAGTTTGCTGTGAGCTGTGACACCATGGCAGTCTACCAAGGATGACAAAGTGAGACTCAGTCTCAAAAAAAAAAAAAAAAAAAAAATTAAATGTAACGTTATTAAATTATGTCCCTCAAAATTGAGAAATTTCTTAATTTCTATAAAATGTAAAGTTCAATGACAATGGTCTTGAAATTATTGATTGTGAAATGCATGAATGTATATATTTTCCCACCAGCTCTCTTAAATTGGAACAATGACCTAAAAGAATGATTGGCTTTATCTTTCCTTAAACCTATATTGAATAATATACTATGAAAATATATTAACAAGCATTAGGTGGTCAAGTAAGACGCTTGTTTATGTTTTCTTTAAAAATGTATTTGTGAACAAATCTATACCAGACTTATTAATGTACAAATACAGGAACTTTTTTTCCCCTTAATTGTTTGGGATTCATTGTGGGTACAAGGAATTAAGATTACACTGATTGCATTTATTAGGTAAAGTCCTTCTTATAATTGTTTCCCACCCTCAACATGTGTGCCATACCCTATAATCCCACCTGCTCCTTCCCTCCCTGACCCTCACCTTGTATTAGCTCATCTAACTGCCTTCATGTTAGAATTGAGTGCATTGGATTCTTGCTTTTCCATTCTTGTGAGCTTTACTAAGAATGTGTTCCAACTCAATCCAGTTTAATGTGAAAGATATAAAGTTTCCATCTTTTTTAATGGCTGAATAGTATTCCATAGTATACATATACCACAACTTGTTAATCAATTCCTGGGCTGGTGGGCAGTTAGGCTGTTTCAACATTTTGGCAAACTGAAATAAACAGTCTAGTGCAAGTGTCCTTATGATAAAATGATTTTTTTCCTTCTGGGTCGATGCCCAGTAATGGGATTACAGCATCAAATGGGAAGTCTAATTTGAGTTCTTTGAGGTTTCTCCATACTTCCTTCCAAAAAGGTTATATCAGTTTGCAGTACCAAATAGGAGTTTTTAAAAAGACAATATCTTACTACAGGTTTGCACACTTTTTAACACTGTATTTCTGACCTTTTTACTACAGAAAATTAAATTCTATTCCATCTAACAGAAAAACTCGTAACAACAATAGCTTAAAGTTCAAGTTTTATTCTTTCTTTTAAATAAAAAACAAAACCATGAAGTCAGGATGGGACTTTTAAAGTACAGAAGAAAATAAACATATTTGATCTATTCACAGCTATAGATAGGTGAAACAAATTATTAACTAAAGCAAATCATGAAAGATACACTATTTAGACTGAAAACTGTTGGTCCACAGAGCTGTGTCAGCACATGAAAATGATATTTCCTTATAAAGTGATAAGATCATAATTAGTGCACATGTTTTAACATCACTGTTTTCTGTAAATATAAAACAGAATGAATAGTTATTCAAATGGGACATAAATTAAACTGATGATCATGGCAAAACATATCTGTGCTTCAAATATGTGCCAAGAAATGGTGCCCCATTACAAGGCTAACATCAGGTTTACATTTACTAGGTCCTTTTTAATGGGGAAAAAAAATAGCATTCAGTGGATAAACGTCAGCTTCAACTCTAGAATAGAGACTAGATATAGTTTTCATAGTTTTCCCTATCCTGTCGTACTATACGCTTAACCTGAATTTTCCTCATGTACTTAGAAGATTCTACATACAGTGTAATTTCACACAAAAGTTGAAAAGCGAAAGCCAATTGGCAAATTTCATGAAATACATACTTGCATACTGTGGAGAAAAGATATGGAAACCAAGATATGTCTAAACCAAAAATTCATCTCAATGGTTCAACTCAGAGTAGTTCTAATCGATGTGAGTCATTAAAGCCATACTGAGTCTTACAATTTTAGCTACTCAAATGGCCAAATGACTAACCAACATTGCTTTCCCACAGCACCCATTTTTTCTTACTTAAAGATATCATCACAGTCACAAGGCAATTATTGATATTAGCAAATCTATAACACATTTGGAATACAGTTTGGAAGGCAGGCTAATGAGACATATAGTGTGCGGATCAATATGCAACAGCAGGAATGGAACATTGTAATGCAAATTGTGGAGCTTGCTGTGTTATGCCTTCCATAAATCTTTCCATATCAGAAACTCAAAAAATGTAGGTATTTTTTTTTTCTTGGAGAGAACAACTGAAATTGAACACAGTGACTTGATAGAGGAAAAGAAAACATGAACATAAGTGTATGTCTAGAGTTTGGGAGGCACAGTCTACCCCTGGGAGTTGGGTTTTTATTATTCTTTTAACAATTCTTCTGCCACCCTTTATAAAATATGTATATTCCTTTTACATTATTTCTTGTTACTTTCTTTTTGCCAATGTTATGCCTTTCTCCCAGATATATTCTTCCTAGGCCTTACTGACACCCAATAGTAGGTAAGGCCAAGAACAGAAATAAAAATTCCATCGCAAAGTGCCAGATATCTTATTGTGTCTTTACTTAAATCGGTGGGTCTCAAACAAGGTTGATTTTCCATTACCCAATCCCCAATGGATATTTTGAAGTGTCTGGAGACATTTTGCTTGTATGACTTTGGGAGGTATGATTACTGGCATCTAGTAGGTAAAGGGGAGAGATTCTGCTAAGCATCTTGTATACCCAGGTCACAGAGCAACAAAGGCTCCCTGTAAGACAATCAATCGCCTAGAGAGTGAGAAACTCTAATTTGAATGAACATGACTTTGTTTGCTTCATTTTTCTGACATGCACTTGTACTTTCTGTGAAATTTACTGAAAATTGCTTTTTCTCTTCCATTTTGGCTATGATAATTGCATATTTTCTTACTTTTCCCCTCATCTTTATTTTCATTTTGTCTGGTAAGAATTCCTTGTTTTTGTTTGTTAGTTTGCTGCCAACTATTATTTATAGTCAGTCTTCTACTCACTAAATTTCCTTATTCTGAAATTGCTCATTATACCGTATTCCTAAGCACAACCTCAAGAGATATACATTACTTTGAATTTAAATGTGCTATCCTTGAGCACATCACACATAGGGTTTGTTATGAATATGCATGTGTTTTATAGATATATAAAACACAGGAAATATAAAACAATGCTCTTGATAAAAATTTGGAAGAGAGAAAACTTTAATTAAATATCTAATATCTTTCTTACTTTCTATGGAGTGAAATGGCCACCAATTCATAAATAATATTTGTTTCTGTGTGTTTACATGTAGGTATATTTACACACACATATATACAATATATACATCCCCACAAGTGTACATGCAAACACGCATGATCATAACTGTAATTCTTATGCATTTCTGGGTCTGTTATTTAAAAATTACATTTAACTCCTATGAAAAATTTAATTTTTGATGTGGAAATTATTCTTCTGAAGCTAAATTATCTCATTTTATATTTTATAATGAAATATGCTTGCCTCACTTGGTGTTTAAATTAATTCCATTCAACAAAATTGTACTGCACATATGTCATGCATTACAAAGTAAATAGTTAGAGATAAACGAATGGGCAGAAACTGTCATTTATAAGAATTTGGGACTCTAACATATAAGAATGTGGGTTCATGATAATGTCCCATGATATGGCCAAAGGAAAAGGATTAGAATAAATGGAAAGGAAGATCACTGGAAACAGGAAGCAAGAAAGCAAGAAACTAGAATTTTGGATGAATCACTCACAAAGGCAAAATTTGGATTGTGAATCAGTTGCCCATGTCACTAAGGAATGCAGGAAAGTTACTAGAATTCTGTTAGAGGAGAAAATGAGTAAGAGTACAGGACACACAAATTATATTAAACTTGAAGAGAGTGAATTGCCTTGGCTATTTTTAGTTAATATTAATTCTTAATTTAAAACTGGAAGGAACAGAATGTTCCCCAAAAGACACTGATTAGGCATGCAAAGACGAAACTTACCGTCCTACGTATATTACTGTGAATGGATTTAGTTTGATAAAATGACCAAATTTCACTTTAGAGATACTCAAGAAAGTAGACTGCTATGAAGTACTAACTTTATGACTAAGTGTTATAGGGAAGGTTCAGGAACGATGCTGAGGATATTGGGGCCTCTGATTAATTACCTACTACTTGTAAGAAAAAAGAAAATTGTGAACATAAATCAAAAAGTCAAATTGAGGGTGGCACTCGTGGCTCAAGGAGTAGGGCACCAGCCCCATGTACGGGAGGTGGTGGGTTCAAACCCAGCCCTGGCCAAAAACTGCAAAAAAAAAAAAAAAAAGAAGTCTAATTGATTTCTGCTTATATATTTCAATGACAATAAGTTTGATTGTCTTTTTAAAAAGTCTTAAACTATTGAATGGTCTTTTGTGAGGCAAAGACTTTATTTGACTTCCAATCAATTTTTTAGTTCCTACTTTTATGGAAATAAGTGCTACAATCATTAGTCAACAGAGCATATAGAAAAATTAATAAACACAGTTCACTCAGATAAATGAAGATAATTCTATGTTAAGAAATAACAGAAAGTTCTCTAAACTTGGTGAGCAAAATTCATGAAGCATCACTCCCTCTGCCCTTCAGCCAGTGTGGTCATCATTGGCAAGGTCTACATCATTGATTTGCTGTCCATGTCAACAAAAAAGGATTACAAGTCCTTGTTTCAATGTTAAGGTTATCTGAGCAAAAGCAATCTTCAACAATTTTCTTGAGGGTTTCCAAGTTTCTGTAGATTTTCGCCTGCAGACAAATTAAATGGGAGAATTTGCATACTTGTCTTTCTTAGGTAATTTTGATATACGGTGACAGCTAGGCCAAAATCAGTATTTATAATGATGACTCATAGGAATTTAGTTTCTCAAGGCTTTTACTCACTCAGGCACCCATAAAATTCTGCCAAAATAAACCACATTATGAATTTACTCTTTGTTTACAAATTGTTCCTTTCCTTTTATAACGTTGCTCTATTAAGGCAGTAAACATTATATAATTGGAAAACTGTATTTTTATTTTTTAATTTTTACAAGTCCACTTGAAACATCTTCAAGTTTTGGTTCATGGAGACAAGATTTCATGGCAGTAGGAAAATTTGAAAGCACATGGTAGAGTTAAAAACCAATGCGTGCTAGGCAAGAAAAAATGTCCTTGGCAACATACAGTGTTTCTCCTTTCAAAATATCCTTAAACTCATCACTTGTGCAGAATTAAAACAGTGTCATAAGTGGATAAAATACTAAGAATTTTCTTCTAGTTGAAATTTTTGACCTAAAATCTACCAGCAATTCCATGTTATCAGTATTTTCATTTCCTAAAACAGGATAAAATAAATTAACTACCTTGACAGATATTAACTGGTTACCATCTAAATTCATGTTAAAGAGCTATAGCCTGATCATTTTTATAATAACTAATATCTAAATGAAACAAATATTAAAGTAGGATACAGAGTTGTAGTGTATTTGAAATCATTTGACAGGCACATGGCTTTGTTTGTTTGATTTTCCTTTGTTTCATATCCACAAACCAATTGAATATCTTGCTTCATTAGATACTCCCCAATTGTATGATTTTCTATTTGAACAATATAATGAGCAAGTATCGTGTGCTCCTCAGGCCAATCAATATTTTGATAAAGTTGCAGATATACTAGCCTAATTCTTTATTCAATACAAAGGTTTCACATTCTCCAATTTATCTTTCTCCTTTTATTTTGCTGTACGTATAAGAATACAATTGTTTGGCTGTTTTTTATTTTATTATGCTCAATTAAAAGCAAACCAAAGGATATCTTCTTTTCAGTTTATTATTTACTTACATATTTATATCTAGGGCAATAATCCATGTAAGGGAAGATCCACGTCTACAACTAAGATATTTGGGTTTTTCTTTTTAAATATCAACTATAGGCAACAATTCCAAACACTATAATACGGTAAAGGTGGAGAAAATGTTATGTGATGTGGGAGTGTACTACACTATTTAACCCGAAATAAGAGAGAGAAAAAAGAACTTTAAAAAACTAATTTGGAGTTCCAGGTTAAGAAGGTAGATTAAAGAATTACACTTAGTTCTGTGTCCTCATGAAATCTCCTCCTAGCTATATTAAGAACATTATTTTTAAGGCTTAAAAGTACAATGATAGAGATCATGGAAGATAGATGAGAATAGCAACAAAATTTTATAAGCTGGGAAGTCGATAAACAAAAAGTGGCCGGAAGGAGCTCTGAGATAACCGAATCCTAAACTAACAGTGGACAAAAGATGAAAAAATACATGATTGGTATTAAAGAATCTTTAAAAAAAAAAAATCAGAACAGGTGTCTTTGGAGCTAGTTAGATAAAGGATTTGTGGATAAAATAAGAAAGGTTGCTTGAAGGCTATTTAGGAGGTCATTAAATCCTCACATCATATTCTGCATTTTTCATCACAGATTAAGTGTGAAATTATATTCTCTGCACCCCGTAACACTGCAAGCATTCATTTCTAAAATAGTCTCCCTTCTAGATAAACTCATAGGAATTAAGAAAGCAAATAAAGGGTGGCACCTGTGGTTCAGTGGGTAGGTCGCTGGCCCCCTGTAAGGGTGGTGGGATCAAACCTGGCCTGGCCTGACCAAACGGCAACAAAAATAAAATAGCCAGGCATTGTGGCTGGCACCTGTTGTTCCAGCTACTTGGGAGACTGAGGCAAGAGAATCACCTAAGCCCAGGAGTTGAAGGTTGCTGCGAGCTGTGATGGCACAGCACTCTACCAAGGGTGACTCTGTCTCTACAAAAAGCAAACAAACAAAGCAAATAAAAATATTATACTTATTATAGGTGATATACTATGGGCAAGTACTAGTACTGAGACCAAAATGAAGTGGCCTTCCTTTTGTGAAGTGGTCTTGAAAAATATCAGTCCCTGACAGAGCTTGATATTTCTTTTTTAAATAATTATTTCACACACAAATGAATATACTAATTAAAACACAAAATTTCCTAAGCAAAGGGAATGATCCTGCCTGTGCAATTTGCCTGGATTGACTAAGGGCATCCAACCTGTTCTCTTTTCTGCTGCACATTAGGAAAATAAGAGTTATCTTGGGCCACACATTAAATACACAGACACTAACAAAAGCTGATGAGTGAACGAACATCCATGCTTACTTTTTCTAATATCCAACACCACAGATAAGCAAAACAGTACTCAAATAATCTGCACGTGACCCACAGTCCACAGGTTGGACACCCCAATACACTCTTGAGAAGACTGCACAGGAAGCGAGTGTTAGTGCTTACCTTCGGGGAAAAAGAGCTGGCTGGCTGGTGAAAACAGTCACCTGGTGGAGACTCTTCTGCACTTGAAATCATTTTGGCCTTTCCTAACTTTGCATAATAGCATATACATTTGAAAGGCTATGGTCCTAATTGAGTACACTAGAATAAACAAAATAACAATATTACTGGATAAGAAGGAAAACATAGGATTCTTGGGAATGAAGCAAAAAATGGACATCTAAGAGAAAAGAGTAAAGGATCAAAAATTACAGAACACGGTGAGAGATTGGGATCCTGTTTTATTGTTCTGCATGTGGCTATTCCATTTTCTTAGCACCTTTTATTCAACTAGCTGTCCTTTCCCCAGGGTAGTTTTGGTCTCTTTTGTTGAAGATCAGCCTATCATATCTATCACATACATGATTTTGTTCTAGATTGTCTATTCTGTCTCATTAGGCTGTGCGTCTACCTTCATACCAGTGCCATGCTCTTTTTGTTATTATGGCTTTGTAGTATAATATGAAATCAGGTAATGTGATACCTTCAGATTGCGTGTGTGTGTGTGTGTGTGTGTGTGTAGATTTGCCTTGGCTATCTTTTATTTTTATTTCATATGTAATTTAAAATTTTTTTTCAAATTTTATAAAAAGTGACTTTGGCATTTCAATGGAATTGTATTGAATCTGTAAATCACATTGGGAAATATAAATGAAATGCAAGTCAAAAATCACAACACAATACATCTTACCTCTGTCAAAATGGTGGTTAATAAGAAGTTAACATGAATAGATGTCAGTATGGATTTGGTGATAAGGAAGTCATTGTACACTGTTGTATATAAATTGGTATAATTTATGGAAAGGTAAATTGGTATAACCTTTATGGAAGGCAGTATGGAGATTTCTCAAACAACTAAAAGTAGACCTACCATTTTATCTAGAAATCTCATTACAGAATATCCACCCAATGGAAAATAAATCATTATATCAAAAAAGCACCTGTACTTAATGTGTATCATAGCACAATTCATAACTGCAAAGCTATGAAATCAACCAAAGTGCTGACCCACCCACTAATGAGTAAAGAAAACACACACACACAATGGAATGCTACTCAGCCATGAAAAATAATGTAACAATGTCTTTGTAGCACCCTGAATGGATCTAGAGGCCATTATCCTAAGTGAAGTATCTCAGGAATGAAAAAATAAACAATGAATGTTCTCACTTATAAGTCAGAGCTAAAAATATGTATATTATGGTCATAAAGACCATAGCCATTGGAAACTAACAAAAGGAAAAGAGGAAGAGGAGGAATAAAATAACTACTTATTGGATATAATGTATCCAAAAGACCTGACTTTTCTGCTATGAAATTCATTCATCTATGTAATGGAAAATGCTTGTATCTCCGAAATCTAGTCAAATAAAAAAAGAGAAATATAAAACAATAGAGAAAGAATCATATTGGTGGAAGATCAAGGATAGGAGGGGCTGTTTGAAATACATACTAAACACAGAGACTGCTAGTGATTATGGTCAAGTTCAATTATATGGAGGTAGACATGCTATGTAGTATCACAGAGAAGAGACAGCATAATTTCTCTGTCAAGAAGGCACCAGAAAAATATCTTATGAAACTCAGAATTTATAAAAGGAGCCATTGAAATGTATTTATTGCTGGTTTCAAATAATAGAGATAATAAAAATAATGACTTAAAAGGGAGAAACTGAAAGGTTCGTGTCAAAGATGTTAGGTCTGAGGAGTTCCAGCATGGTGAGATTACATTAATGATTTTATGAAGAAAAAAAAAAAGTCCTCTGTGAAGTTTTCCAAAAGGTTAAAAGTGTAATAATAGATTTTGATATTAAAGAACTTCTAAAGCTAGGCATGGAGGTGTATTCCTCTAGGCCCAGCTATTTTAGAGACTGAGGCTAGGAGACTTGGTCCAAGGGATGACTTGAGCCTAGGAGTTTGAGGCTGTTGTGCACTACAATTGCTCCTGGGAATAGCCACTGACCTCCAGACTGGGCACAGTCATAGTGCACTACAGCCTCAAACTCCTAGGCTATCATCTCTAACTCCTACATCTCATCTCTAAAACTAATAATAGATCCCAAATTGCACAGGGAAGCTTCGAAGAAGAGGGAGATATTCAGGACTGAGCCAATGTTAGATAACTTTCATACCAATTATTAAAGTTATATGAAAAAAGGCCAGCAGATAGATTTATCTAGAGTAGAGTTTTGCCAGGTTTTGAGAAATAAGAGAATGGGCCGCAAGGGTGGCAATTTCAACAAGGAAAATGTTCTGGTGATTTATCCTGAAGTCTACATTAGCTGTATCAAGAATGTTGGATAGGGCGGCGCCTGTGGCTCAGCGAGTAGGGCACTGGCCCCATATACCGAGGGTGGTGGGTTCAAACCCAGCCCTGGCCAAACTGCATCAAAAAATAGCCGGGCGTTGTTGTGGGTGCCTGTAGTCCCAGCTACTCGGGAGGCAGAAGCAAGAGAATCACCTAAGCCCAGAAGCTGGAGGTTGCTGTGAGCTGTGACTACACAGCACTCTACCAAGGGTGGCAAAGTGAGACTCTGTCTCTACAAAAAAAAAAAAAAAAAATCACACAAAAAGAATGTTGGATAATTGCAAATGACTGAGTTGACAGCAAGTTGAATGTAATGATTTGGTTGCTCAAAATGTTACACTAGAGCAGCTTTGCGTTATAAACAGTGGGGTGCTTATGCTGAGAGTTTGTGCCTCCTGCCAACTTGTGTTCTGAAGAATTTGCCACATGTAAATCTCCAAATGTTCTACATTATAATTTTTTGTTTGCTTTCTGGAAACTGGTTGTTAAAGAGTTATGACACACAGTGGGATATAATTTCCGAGTTATGAATATGGAAATAGGATGGTTGGCTAACAGGAATAAAATTAAGGAAATGGTGATAGTGAGTTATTAGTTGGTTCATCCACATGACCATTTGAAATTTCTGATGGAGATGGGAGGACTCGATGGGAAGGAGTCGGGTGTCAACATTTTCAAAAAATTAGTGGAAACTATCAGACCAATTGTAAAAATATAAAGTCCTGATTTTGGATAGAAAGTGATATTAGCTAGATGATGATATTTGATGACAAGAACAAGAGCAATTTGCATAAGTGTAAAGAGATTAATTAGAAAGTGGCATTGAGGAGTGAGAAAGACTCAAGTCACCCCCTGACATGAATGTATGTGGGGTGGGAATAAATAGTCCTGAGAAGCCATGGAGTAAACTATTTGCTCAAAAGAAAAAAGGCTTAATTTGGTATATTATATGAAGTCAGTTCTCAGTAATGAGATCTACTGAGGTCAGCTATGTCGAACAGCATTCTGCTACCAGAGAACTGATTCTCTAGAGGTGGAAAGAAGGATTTGGTCTGTAGGCTCATTTCGTAGAGATGAAGAGGGATGACGCGGGGCAAGAGCTAAGAAGCTGGGTCCGTGGGTTATAAGCATGTAAAAAAACATGAATGGTCTAGGGACCCTTACATTTCATGGGGTACATCAAGCAATGTAAAGCATCGACATTCTTAAAGGAATTAATCTCAAAAGTTCCAGCATACGGAGATCCCAAGTGTCTCCACAACCATGTTTACAATATTAATAACTTTCCTCTAAACCACAGGGTAATAAGGTTGTTTGGTTCCTGAACACATCATATGCTTTGAAAAGAAAAGAAAATTGCCTTTGATGATCACAGGAGATACCAAGATGTAGAAGAAGACACCTGTGTCTTCAATGGAGTTATTCCCAAGGAATTTCTGATCTTTGTTATTTAAGAAAAGCTCACAAAGAAACTAAGTCATTTCTGTCTCTGAAAACAGGTCTAGAAGAAAAATGAGATAAGAAATTCTAAGAAATCAAACTCAAGAGTGAAAAAAGTTTCCAGAGTAACAAATCTCCCCCCAAAATAAACTATTTCCATTTTATTTTAAAATATATTGTAAATTAAAGATTTTTACTAAAAACTTTCTTTTCTTTTTGTCTTGTTTTGTATACAATTTAGCAACCTTTGTGTATGTGTATATGTATATATGCTCACATAATTTTTATGATGATTGGGTCTTAAGCATTTTTATAGGATATAAGGACATAATAAATTGATTTTTTAAAATATAGTCTATACAGTTAATTTTTTTTTTTTAAGAAACTAGAAGCTTTCATTTATCAGGCTGGGTCTAGGGGAGAATCTTGCCAGTGTTTGAATGAGAATATCAAGCTAACCTTCCTGTTTCTGTCTTTTTGTAGGTTCCTTTTAATGTCCAAGGGTCATAAAGGCTCAATTCACTAAAGCCAACCTCAGTCAGCAGCTTCCTTTTGAATCAGTTAATTTTTTAAATTCTGTGACATGCCATGTAATTATTAGAAAGACCACACAATTTCCACTGCAAATGGCTATAGATGGAACCAAATTATCCCCAATTTCAATGTTTCATTATTTATAATTCATATAGCTCAAATGTACGTGTATCTATATAAAATATTGAAGTTAGATTCCAGTCATCTAGGCTCGCAGGTGGAAGGGATGTTACACAGAGCACCTCATCTTTCTCCTAATTTTTTAGTAAAGAGGGAGACCAAGGAAGATTAGACATCGTTGTATTCAAAGGAACAAAACCCAATTCTATGAAAAAATCTAGTGTTCTTTTTATTCCTGATCATTTATAGCAAGAGCAAAAACAGTATGTTTTAGAGTTTAGGCCATGTTTAATGATTATTTTTATGATGAGGTTGAGCTTTTCCCATCTAACTGAACTGGAATAAGACATGTAGAAAGCGGTGGGTATCTGAGACTCAGCCTGTTTGCCATGGTTGATTTTCTTCGGTAGTGGGAGTTGATTGGGTTCTTTTCCAGGGACACTAGATTTCGACCAGTAATAATCTGGATTCATGTTGAAAGTAAATAGTAAGAAAAATCCATCTGAAGTCATTAGCAGACAACATAAACAGTAGGAAAGTTAAATTAAATCAGTGATCCAATCAGCACAGAGGAAATCATTATGGTCTGGTTATTACTAAGAATTACAAAGGAAAGCAATACCTTGGCAACCACCAGAACACAAGCAACAGATGATGGTCTTTGGAGTGAGACCACAGGGTTAATATGTGAAGTCATTTCTTCCCAAACCTCAACCAATCCCATTTTGTCTTCAAAACAAAAATTATCAAAACAGAAATGTTGTCAGGCAGAAAATAACAGGGTAAAATTATCTCTTAAATAAGTTACATTGGTTTGAAGGTTTTGACTTAATAAACTTCACTGCCAAGGTACACCAAAATTTGGCAGCGAAAGGAAAGCACATTTGAGTCACAATGCTTTGGCAAAAGACATCAGTTTTACTCCAAGAGATTTCAGTCAGACTAAGATCAGAGAAGACATCAGTGTAAGAACACACAATAATTCAGAGTACTACATGAAATCACCATGAACTATTGCTGACCCAATTTCAGCATTAGTTAAACCAAAATGATGCTAGGAGTCAGACTCTGTCATATGTCTGGATAGTCTTTGACTGAGAAGAGACTCGTAGGTCAAGACAGGAGAAGCTGTCACATAGGAGACTGTCAAATCAGATAAACCTCGAGAATTTATATTCAAGGTATTTTCATATGTATCTGTTTTAATATTTACATTTGTATTTTAAACATATTGAAATGTTTTATGCTAGTAATTTCAATGTTACATTTCCCTGTGAATTATTTTTTAAGGTATAATTTTATAATATGCAGAATCATAGAATAGTAGCAATCTAAAATGTTCACAGGACAATCTCTGGAATCTATGAATACACTAATTCTAGGGTCAGAATTAAAGTTGCAGATGGAATTAAGGTTGCCAGTCAGCTGACTTTAAAATAGAAAGATTTTCGTGGTTCATCCAGGGAGGCCCACCAAAATCACACAAGAGTCCTTAAATGTGAAATACAGAGATAGAAGAACCAATTTCAGAATGATGAGCTGTGAAAACATTCAACAGAATGATGAGCCTGTGAAGGTGGAAGAAGGCCAAGGGACAGGAAAAGGGGGCAATCTCTAAACGCTGTGGAAGTCAAGAAAGAAAGATTCTCCCTTAGAGATTTCTTGATGCCGTCTGGATTTCAGCCCAGAGTGACCTGTTTAGATTTATGATCTTCAGAACTGTAAGATAATAAATTTGTGCAGTTTTAAGCCACTAAGTTTGTGGAAATTTGGGTAATTTGTTACAGCAGCAATAAGAAACAAATGCAAATTTGAACACAGTGAAAAATGGTTTTTCTTCTAAAAAATACGGACAAGCTGTAGCCGAAAATTGAGATAAGCATTTCTAAGGGATTTATCTCACGAGGGACAAATTCCAAAAGAGATATTTAAGCTATTATTATTTCATTTCAAAGTATTTATAAATCAAGATTTTTTACTTCAAACTTTCTTTTCTTTTGATCTTAGTTTTATATGCAATTTGGTAACCTTTCTCTTATATTTATATGTATATATGCACATATAATTTTTCTAAATATTGAGACTTAAGTAATAGCATGTTTATAGGGTTTTAGGATATAATAAATGACTTTATTGCTTAAATCTGTAATCAATGCAATTAAAATTTCCTTTATTCCATGATCAGGTAAGTTCTGAGAGAATAGTGGCTGCAATGATTATGGATTTGTCTAATATTACCTTTGCTGTTGTAAGGGTCTTCTTTATGTCTATTGAAACATTGTTATTATGTGTATTACTGGACTAGGATTCTTCCTGGTTAATAACTCCTTGTCATAGTTGGATACCCTGCTCTGTATGATGTAACCTTCTTTGGAGGTGGGTCTACTACAACCAATGTTGATAGAGCCACACCAGTTTGCTTGTGCAAATCGTTATCATAAACCTATTTTTTTCCATCCTTTAATTTTATGTTCAACTTACATGTTTCTACGAGCAGCATGTATCTGGGCCTTTCCTGTTTGGTTGACGATCTGTTCTCTTCAGTTAGAATGATCATTCTTTTCAGATGTAACTTAATTATATGGTTTGTTTTTAGCCTGTCTTCTTGTTTTTCCTTCTAAGCTCTCTCATGCACTTTTCTTAGTCTTTTATTATCCCTTTAAGAAACATTTTTACTAGTTTTCTCTAGCTCCTTTTCAGTTCATAGTATATTTTTAGTTTTCTATATAATTTATTTTCTGTATTGACCAGTAAGTTTCACCTCTTTGTTTTTTTTTTTGAGACAGAGTCTCAAGCTGTCATCCTGGGTGCCATGGTGTAATGCTTCACAGCCACCTCTAACTCCTGGGCTTAAGCTATTCTCCAGCCTCAGCCTCCCAAGTAGCAGGGACTACAGGCGCCCGCCACAACGCTGGCTATGTTTTGTTGCAGTTGTCATTGTTGTTTAGCTGTCCCAGGCAAGGTTCGAACCCCCCAGCCTCAGGTATGTGGCTGGCACCGTAACCACTGTATACGAGTGCCAAGCCAGTTTCACCTCTTTTGATATAGATGATTCTAACTCATTTAACAGATTTGTGGCATTAACACTATGCATTTTATACTTTATATTTAACTCTGCACGCAGCCCGTCTTGTTTAGAACGGAACATTTTCACTTTCCACTTCCCACTTCACATTGTTTAATGCTCACTTGCCTCTTCTTCCTCCTTTCCATCTCCTTCTTCATAAAGATCATAAACATATAGAGTAATTTCATTTGACTTCCTCAACTGCTTTCATTACATTTATGAGAGAACTTTTTCATTTCGGTCATTTTATTTTATAGTTTCTGAAAATCTATTTTTTTACAGTTCTTATTTTTTCTGATAAAAAATATTTATTTCTTTCTTGCTCATGAAGAGGATATCCCTTTTCCTTATAGTATATTTACAATATCTCTTCTAAAGTTTTTGAGTGCTTAATCCGATTTCTTAGGGCTCAGGGGATTAATTCATATTGACTGCTTTCTGTCTTGACTTAATGCAACTTTTACTGTTGCTTTGCACTTCTAGCCAATTTTTCATTGAATATTGGACAATCTGGGTGATACATTCTATTTTCTTGCAATGAAAGTGTTGATGTTTGTTCTAGCACGTGGTTCCGTTATTGGTTGATCACCTTGAACTCGCGCAGATTTAGTCAAATGTTGATGGCAGGTATTCAAGGAGTTGCAATCCTTTTTCTAGTTTATTTCATGATTCTCAAGTAGGATACTTCTGATATTTTCAGGTGAATAACGTAAGCATAGAAATGTTTTCTTTATTCTGGTTAGGCCAAGACTAAAGGATTGTTTTCAGAATGTTTGCTCTGAAGTGTTTTTCTGCTCAGAACCTCACAGCAGCTGCTATGACGTAATCTTATTTTGTCCACATTTACTTTAGCACTGACCCTCAACCAAACGTGCAGGACAATCTCATCCTGGCTTCTCGTGTGTTATTCTGCTTTCGTCTAAGTGTCTTATCTCCCAGATTCCAAATTTCCAGCATCCTCAAATTCTTAGGTCCACCTTCTTCGTTCAACAGGCTGGCAATGTTCTGCTCTGGGAACCTGTTCACGGGCAGCAGACGGGGGTAGCCAGTAACTCATTTGGTGAGTTTACTTTTTCTCAGCAATGACTGTCTCAGGAGGACTGCTTTTCATGACTGATAGCTTTACCTCATACATTTTGCTCATTTTTGTAGTTGCTGCTGCTACAAAGGCTATCATAATATTCTACTTATTCCCTGTATTGTTTCTTTGTTATTAATTTCCTATGACTTTTGGATTACATGATTTTTGTTTTTACTATTTTTATTTTTTCTATTGCTTTGAACTTAACTGGATTCATTTCATTTTCTTAACAACTGCTTTTTGGATTAAAATCAAAATGTGGAAATTAAAAGATAGGAAAAAAAAGAGAAGGAAAATAAGAAGTTACCCACATCAACTTCATTTCAAAATTTTATTGAAACATTTGTTTTCAGCAGAAATATTTATGCTCTAATACATCCAGTCGAAACCTGGGTGAGCCTTCACTTGTAATTGTAAGTAAAATATCTACTATACCTACAGTTTGAGGACTGAGCATAAATCCGATCTCTAAATCACACAGCTTACACTAAATAATGATTTAATCTTGGACAATTTTTTTTTTTAACCTTCACTTGGCATCAGGGTTCTAATCTGTAAAATGAGGATAATAACCTTACTTTTTTATCATTCTTCTTTTCCTGCTTATTTTGGATAATTAAGAGTAAAACAATTAATCAATTTCAATATTTATTTTTATCTCTTTTAATAAGCCTGCAACAGTACCTTTGCTACCAACCACCAGGTGCTTCTGTAGAAATCACAATATAAATTAATTTATCCCAACCTGTTTTGAATAAATATTATCTCGCTTTAACTATGACATGCATGTCACTTCACTTATGAGAAACACAAGTGCACTTCTATTTGTAGTTATAGGTCTTTATTCTATCACCGTCAGGTACTTCTATATTTATTATAAACCTCAAAGTGCATTTTATTGTCCTTTCATTAAACAACTCAAAATTCATTAATTTTTAACAAATAAAAAAGGTCAGTTTTTGTATTTAATCATGAATTATTTTTGCCATTCTTCAGATCTTCCTATAGATCTGAATTTTCATCTAAAACCATTTCCTTCTAGTCTGGAGGACTTCTTTTAGTATATCTTATCAGGCGGTCCTGTTGACAACTCAATGTTTCTCTTATATACATAAATAACATGGCGCAGATAAGTGAAAAAAAAAACTGTTCACAGCCATACCTGAATGCTTATATTCAGTACAAAATAAATAATGTATTTTTTTTAATCTTCACAAATGGACTATAGGACTTCTTTAAGAATGAACACAGTGGAACACTTTTACCATTTCTAACGGTTCAGTGTGAGTTTATGCCAAGGTGATCTATTGACCACATAAATATTTATAAAATCAGTCATTTCTCTGGAGCTATAAGAATTAGCTTTCTATTGATTATGCCTAGTTATCTGTTATGTGTGTGACAATATGAAAATGGGCACAAGTTACTTCTATTGATTTACTGTCCAATAAATAATTACTGTTCATTATTTATTGATTATGTACTTCCATAATCATTTCACTTCTCTCCTATTTGTGGTATCAGTGTCAGTTGTAAAACCTGAACAATTTATACACAAAAATTGAAAGTTACTTGTATGAACAAGACGCACTGTTGAATAAACTGTGTCCTAGCTTACCCAATAGAATGTATTATTTTTGTTGCTAGCATCAATTCATGTAAGTACATTGAGCAAATCTCACTAAATAGGCAGATGAAGCTGTTTTCATGAGTCACTAAGGTTTCAGCTGGTCTCATGTCAGGCAAGTTTCATTCCAAGAGCCAGGACAAGGCGTCAGGAGAAACATACCCAGGATCCAGGTTTCCAGGTAGAAAGGGGCTAAGGGAGCACTTCAGTTAGTTATGAATAGTTTTTGGTGTATAACTCTTGGTGTTCCTATTTGCTAGTAGACAAAGTTACTGCTGAGGCTTGTTTAGCCAAGAATATTACAAATAAAGACAAGGAAAACAAATACTAGATGATTAGTAAAATGGTATCCCCTCAAGGTCAGAGGCTTCATCTTACTCACATGGTACCACAGCTATTTACATAGTATGAGGAATTTTTGAGGATAGGCAATATGTCAGTTTGCCCTAACATGTCTCTCTGAGTAAAATTAGTTTTAAAAAATATGTTCACTTGGGTTGGATAATGGCTTTCATCCAAAGTGTGGAGTAATTCTTCATGTTCTGTCCACAGGAACCAAGTGGCACCATAGGAAGACAAGTAATCATCTCCACAAAGCCCAC
Organism: Arctocebus calabarensis; assembly: GCA_963573935.1. Lineage (NCBI taxonomy): Eukaryota > Metazoa > Chordata > Mammalia > Primates > Lorisidae > Arctocebus > Arctocebus calabarensis. The sequence goes on along the minus strand of CAUYON010177468.1, from coordinate 13,604 downwards.
AGATGCATTCTCCTTGGTTGTCTTTCAGAGTATCTAGTAATCAGGACAATAACCAGGGAATCTGAACATATTCCACAAGTAAAATCAGAAGTAAAGATTTACTTCAGCTAAATTTCTGTGCCCACCAAGAGCAATCAGTTTTCTTTTCTGTTTTTTGCAATGGCACAGAGATTAAAAAATGTATGCCAAAGGCTGATTTGGTGATGTGGTTTGATATTTATTAGTATTTAAAGCATTGTAAATGCTATTAAAAATTATATAAACATGCAGACTTATAAACAATATATATAGTATAAGTGTAAATAATTATAAACTAAATAGGGTCTATTTTTAACTATTAACAGAGAATAAAAATATATTACATTTGATCTAATATTCACAAATTTATTTGCTTTCAACTAATACATAAAGTTACAAGAGACATTGAAAAACAGCAAACAAAATTAAAAAATTGATTGGGCATCTGCTTTTGTTATTGCAATTGCAAAGGATTTTGTTCATATTGGCTTACCAAATAAAAGTTCTGCAATTAGATCAAATCAGAGGTGATTTCAATGTTAAAATAAAAAAAAAATCAGAAACAAAACGCCTGTTGCTATACTGATTTATATTCAATGGGCCTCCTAAGAACTAAGGTGCCTCCTTTTTCACCACCATAAAAACTAATTTGATCTGCCTAAGTTATTATGTCTTTTACCAAAATTATCTGTTTACCAGAATGGTGTCCTTGGAACTTCTCAGATTTGTAGCTTGCTATATGTAATTAATTTTGGAAAATTCTTACCTAATATTACATGAAATATTGGTTCTCTTTCAATTTCTTTCTCTTTTGATATTTCAATTACATTTCTATAAAACCTTTTGAAGTAGTCCTACAGTTGTGGACATTCATTTATTCTGTTTTTTGTTTTTTTTTTTGTTTGTTTTTTTATTCTCTCTCTCTGTCTCTCTCTCTCTCCCCATTCTTTGCTTGGCATTTCAGTTTGAGAAGACACTATTGACATCATACATTCAAGCATACTGATTCTTTTATCAGTCTTCACTTTACCAATGAGACCATCAAAGGTATTCTTTATTTCCGTTCCAGAGGTTTTAGTTTCTAGCACTTATTTTTCTTTAAAAATATGATGCTGAGGAATAAATTTAAACCATATAATGAAAGACATATACCCTGAATTTATAAGACATAAATAAAAGAAATTAAAGAAGGTACAAATAAATAGAAAGATATCCCACGGATCAGAAGAATTGCTGTTGCTAAATGGTCCATGCTTTCTAAAGGAATCCTTAGAGTCAATGCAATCTCTATTAAAGTTGGAAAGGCATTTGTCTTACAGAGAGGAAAAATACATGTACAAAAAATGTACAGATGTGTACAACTCTTGGAATCACAAAAGACCTTGAGTAGCCGTAGCAGTCTTGAGAAAGGAGAATAAAGCCAGAGGCATCACACTGAGTTAAGTCACGTTAGAGAGATGTAGTAAAAAATTTTGTAGTATTCCACTAGCAAAAAAAAAAAGACAGATGAATAATTCATAATGAAGAGACCAGAAATAACCCACACACAGACAGTGAACTAAGCTTCAGCACAGGTGCCTAAATGTAATGAAGAAAGGAACAGGCATACCTTAGAGACATTGAGAGCTCAGGTGAGACAGCTGCAAGAAAACAAATATCACAATGAAGTGAGTCACACGTACTTTTCTTTCTTCACTCCCAGTGAAGTACTGTGGTTGATTTTTTTATTTTTATTTTTTAAATTTCAGATGAATGTGTGGGTACAAACAACTAGGTTATAATGTATTTTGTTAGGTAGAGTGGCTCCTGTGTCCCACACTCAAGAGATGTGCCATATATCCTTCTATTGCACCTGTTAAGGTAGGGGGCACACCTATCCCCTCCCTTTCCTCTCCCCATCCCCCTTCCCCATTCCCCAACTTGGACTGATTTGAGTTTTTCTTTTATGCAGGTATGTATTAGATCATTCACTGGCTTCATATTAGAATTGAGCACATTGGATTCTTGCTTCTCCATTCTTGTGATGCTTTACTAAGAAGAACATGTTCCACCTCCATCCAGGTTAATACAAAAGATGTAAAGTCTCCATCTTTTTTAATGGCCACATAGTATTCCATGGTATACGTATACCATTGTTTGTTAATGCATTCTTGGGTTGGTGGGCTTAGGTTGTTTCCACATCTTGATTGCAAATTGAGCTGCAATGAACAATTTAGTGCATATGATTTAGTCCTATGAGAAAATAATTTATTTTCTTCTGCAAATGTCCCTACAATAAAATGATTCATTTTCTATTAGGTAGATGCCTAGTAATGGGATTGTGGGATCAAATGGAAGGTTTAAAATGGACGATCCTCAATTTACTGTTGATATTAAGTGTGTGATAGGATTATGTCTTTTAGAAAGTATATACTTTAAACTTAAAGTGATTTATTGATTAAAATATGTTAGTGATCATCAGAACCATCATCAGGTTATGATTGTTTTCCTGGTAGAGGGTCTTGCTTCAATGATGATGGCTACTGACTGGTCAAGGTGGTGGTTGCTAAAGAGTGGGATGGCTATGGCAATTTATTAAAATGAGTTAACAATAAAGTTTACGACTTCAGTTAACTCTGAAATTTTACTCTATCATGTAATGCTGTTTGACAGCATCTTACCTATAGTAGGACTTCTTTCAAAATTGAAGTCAATCCCCTCAAATCTACGCACCTACATTTATGTAATATTCTAAATCCTTTGCTGTCAGCTGGACAATGTTCACAGCATATTTATCATAAGTAGATTCTGTCTCCAAAAACTACTTGCTCCAAAGGGAGCAACTAATCTACTGTTAAAATTTGATGATGAGACTGAAGAAAGTTGGTCACATCTTCACATTCCATTTCTCATCCTGGTTCTTGTGCTACTTCCACCACGGTTCCTTTTTTTCACTGAAATCATGAACTCCTCAGAGTCATTAATGAGGGTAGGAATAGGAATCAACTTTGTCCAAATTCCTGTTAATGTTGATATTTTTCTCCCCTCCCATGAATCACAAATGTTCTTTTTGGCATCTAGCAGGGTTAATATTTAAAGAAAATTTTTAATTTGCTTTACCCAGATTCATCACAAAAGTCACTGCCTATGGCAGCTATAGCCTTACAGAATCTATTTCTTAAATTACAGAGCTTGAAATTTAAAAAGTATTTTTAAATCCATGGGCTACAAAATGGATGTTATGTTAGCAGGCATGAAAACAACATCTCATTGTATATCTCCAACTTGGGGGGTCTAGGTCCATTGTCAATGATGGAATACTGTGGCTAGTTTGATCTTTTATCCAGACTGCTCAAACTTTTTCCATATCAGCAATATGATTGTTTTGCTTTCATATAATTTATGCATTCACTGAAGTAGTACTTCTGATTTCCTCGGGAACTTTTCCTTTGCATTTTCTTTTAGCTAACTATTTGGTTTAGGTGGCCTAACTTTCAGCCTGTCTCATCCTTCTATAAGCACTTCTCACTAAGATTAATAATATCTAGCTTATGATTTAAGGTGAGAGACATATTAGTCTTTATTTCACTTGAACACTTAGGTTATTACAAAGTTATTAATTAACCTAATTAATATTACAAGGTTATTAATCAACCTAATTTCAATATTGTTTTGTCTTTGGAAAAAGGTAGTTCCAAGGACAGAGCAAAAATGGGGAAAGGCTGGTCAGCGTAGCAATCTGAGCACATACAAAATTCATTGATTAAGTTTGGCATCTTATGTGGATGCAGTTCATGCACCCACAAAAAATACCAAATTACAACAACAATTATAACAACAGCATCAATGATCAATGATCATAGATCACCACAACATTAATAATAACAATAACAAATAATAATATGGAGATTAACAGAGTATGTCTCAAGGTAATCACATGCTGTTAGAAAAATACACTACCAATAGACTTGCTGGAGCCACAAACCTTCAATTAAAAAATTGCAATATTTGCAAAATATAATAAAATGAAGTGCAGTAAAATTAGGTATGCCTGGACACATTTTAGTAAAGGGCTTTGGAAAGCCAAGTATATATAAAAAAAAGGAAAATTGAATTGAACTCTTCCCTTAACCATACACAGAAATCAATTCAAAAGTGGACCATAAATTCAAATGTAAGACATGATAGTGTAAACATCCTAGAAGAGAGTGTCTCCTGGACATTAGTCTTCACAATTATGTTTCCATATATGACACCTAAAGCACATGTAACATAAACAAAAATAAACAAATGGAGCTACATCAAACTAACATTTTTCTGTACAGTGAAGGAAAGTATCAACAAAATGAAAAGGCAACATATCAAGTGTCAGAAAATATTTTCAAAACATGTATTTTTTGATGGGCTAATATCCATAAGGAACTCGTACAACTCAATAGCAAAAGTAAAAATAGATAGAGTAATTAAAAAACAGCCAAAGGACTAAAGGAGTAGGGTACTGGTCCCATATACCGGAGGTGGTGGGTTCAAACCCAGCCCTGGCTAAAAACTGCACACAAAACAAAACAAAACAAAACAAAAAACATGTAAATGTCCAAGAATAATATAAAGAAACACTCAACCTCATTAATCACCATGAAAGTACAAGTTAAAGCTACCTGTTAGGAAGGCAATTATTAAAAAAGTGAAAAAAATAACAAGCTGGGATAAGGATGTGGAGAAAAAAACAACTTTGTATGCTGTGGTATAAAATGGCTGTAATTGGTACAATCATTATGGAAAATAATATGAAGGTTCCTCAAAATCTAAAAATATTTCGATATAGGATATAAAAATCCTCACTAGAAGTTTTATATCCAAAGGAAATGTAATCAGTACCTTGAGGGGATATCTAAGATCATTGCTGTTTTCTTCATGATAGCCAAGACACAGAAACAACCCGAGTGTTGGTTGACTTAGGTTAATTAATCACCTTGCAGTAACCTAAGTGTTATCGTTATGAATGGTTAAAGAAAATGTGGTGCACAACCACAAAGGAATATAATTCATCCTGCTATTTGAATGTGGATGACCCAGGAGGACAATGTGCTAAGTGAAGTATGTCAGACACAGAAAAACAAATACTTCATGCTTTAAATCATATTTTTTCCTTTTTTTGTTTATTGAGACAGAGTCTGACTTTTTTTCCACACAGCATCACCTCTCCTCCCCAAGTGCCATGGCATCACAGTTCACAGCAACCTTAGACTCTTGGGCTCAAGCGATTCTCTTGCCTCAGCCTTCGGAGTAGCTGGGACTCAGGTGTCCACCACAACACCGGGCGATTTTTAGAGGTGGAGTCTTATTCTATCTCAGGCTGCTCTCCAACCCGTGTGCTCAGAAGATCTGCCTGCCTGGGCCTCCCAGAGTGCTGAAATACAAGCTTGAGCCACCATGCCCAGCCCATTTTAAAGAGAAATAAAAAGACATTTGTTGGTTTAGAAACTAAGAAAACTAGTTTCTGTTCTGACATTTGCAGTAATTGTTCAAACAACTCATTTTTGCTGATGTTCTTCCTCAAAAATTATACATAATATGTAAATTTTGTGTATTTCATGGTAATAATGTGGGAGTACTTTAAATTTCAAAGAAAATATTATTTAAATAGGGGTTCATTGTGAATTTAGATTAAATCCAATATAGAGAGAATAAAACGTTTATACTGAATGGCTGAGTTTCATATAGAATTAGGGAAAATAACGTCAGAAATTGCAATTAATGCCGTGACAGATAAATGGAATGAAAGGTGATGAAAGAATTGTTACGAGTTTCCACACCCACATTTTATTGCTCTTTGCAAATTACTCTCTGGGCTAAAATAGGCTCCTGGGGAATGAAGACGAACAGCTTAAAGCAAATGCAAGAACCCATTAGGTAGTATAGTAATTGAATATTTGCATGAAAATCTAATAGCTGTACCTTTGAGTATTTAAACTGTGTGACATATCAGGAAGCAAGGAGAAGGAGCAGGAGAGTATGTTAAAGGGAAACCTCAAGAGGAGAGAGAAAGGGGGAAGCCAGCATTCGCAAAAGATAATTGGTGAGATAAATGTTTTCAATCTCGATTGTAAAATGACTGCCTCACTGTCATCAAAGGCAGTTCAAAAATTGTGCTGCATCATCACATTTCTTGTTTCTGCCCTCATTGTAACCAAATCACGCACAGCTTCACAGCAGCACAATCGACAAAAAGATAACACCCCCCCTTCTCAGGACTATGAATGGGGAATTTGAAAACAAAACGTTTTGTCTTCTCTGGCCCTATGTGAATAAAAAGTGTCTTTTAAGTGACGTTAGATTTCTTTAGAAAGATCACATATAATATACTTCCAATGACAAATGTATTTCATTGATGCTTTCCTATGACTTTATCAGTTAAGTAACTTTGAGAGACAGCTACTGCATTGTAGTCTGAAGGATCAAGCCAAGCCCCCCGTAAATCTGGGGAGGCCCCTGAATATATTGTATGGATGTCAGCCTTACCTCGAACAGGTGAATGGTTTCCTTATTTCAAATGGTCTACCTATTTATAATAAACTCAAAATAATTGTCATGATGGGGATGAGAATAGATCAAAATGAAAATATCCGGGATTCTAGCTGGCATTAAATCAATGCCTAATAAAAACACTTTAAACTGCAGTGGACATGTAGGCTACAGAACGATATTAAATAAAATACCCTGCAAGACATTACAACTAGGTTATGTGCAAAATTCCTTATGGAAAGTGCCATGCATAATACAATATTTTTACTTAAAAATATCTCCAGAATTTTTTCAGGGTATTTATTTGTGGTTAAGAACTGCATACTTTGTACACAGTTGTACTGAAAGTTCCTTGGAAAGGTTTTAATAATAATAATGCTCATAAGCATTCACCAACAGTGTATTCAATTATCACAGGAAAATAACACATCTTAATCTCTAAATTTGTCTCTCTAAAATAGATGACTCCTCAGAGTATCTGAAATTTTTAACTCCAGGATTATATGTAATTTATAAAATGTTCATTTTCATAAGGAAGAAAGATGACTTAGGTTCCTCACATAGGCAGTCAATAAGGAAGGTAGATAAGATGGGGCAGCTCCATGAGGCCCCACTTCAGACCACAAGGATGCTGTGGGTAAAGAGGGAAAATGACAGTAGAAATGAGATTGAGATTAAGTATTCTAATTTGTTGGATCTACATAATTATGACATTTTCTTTCCTAAGACAGTGAAGTACTTTTATGAATAATTTTACAACTTCCCATGACAGTCTTAATATTATTTTGAAATTTTTTTTGAATATAATGTACTGTTGATAAAAGGATAAAGATTTTTGATGTCAATAGGAATTTTCTACTTAAAGTTTTACACCAATTAAATAAAGACCCTAAAAATAAAAATAATTCCTGACTCTCCCCTCTCTCTACATATGTATATTATATAGAAATAAATAAACATATGTATAATTGTATGTATAATTCAACATATAAAACATCATTATGACAGTGCTTTATATGATAGATTTATTCTTATAAAATTAAGTTTACTCCTTTTTAAATCACCAATAAAAAAGAAAAGTTTTGGGTGGTGCCTGTGGCTCAAAGGAGTTGGGCACTGGCCCTTCAAACCCAGCCCTGGTCAAAAAAAAAAAAAGGAAAATTTTTTTACTTTGACCACATATGCAAACAATTTGGACCAAATTAATTTTTTTAGCTAAAAAGATCAATTTTGATTTTTTTTTTTCACAATGAGATTACTGTATGTGGCTTTCTGCTGACCTAGCAGGAATTCTAAACATCGATTTTTAATCCACATTTGTGCATGCCTTTAACACCAAGGTATCCATCGTCAGTTACAAAAACTAAGACTTAACAACTTCTAAGACAAACAAGACAAACTGTGATTTTAATAGAATTTTCTGAAGGAACTGCTTACATACAACACAATCAAATGCAATAGACTAACGCCTAAATGCAAGAATCTGTTATATAGAATATTTCTATGCCTGTGCAATGACTTCAGTAAAATTTTGATTTGGAAAGAAGAACTGCTACCTCTAAAATGATATTTTAACATAACTTGAACGCATTATCTATAATATTTTATATTATTTATAATGTATTGAATATACTTACATTTATAATGTTATTGCAACTGAGCTATACATTATTCTATATTCCATTTCACATTAACATAAAGGAAAAGAGTATCGGTAGGAAAGGGGAATAAAATACTGTTGTTGACAATACATAGTAGATTTGGAATAACAGCATCAATAAATTGATGTTTTAAAAAACCTTTAAAAAATAGCCTTTATTACAGTGAAAGACTATCTTGATTTAAAAAATCCAAGAAAAGAACAAGTGATCCCATCTCAGGCTGGGCAAGGGACCTGAAGAGAAACTTCTCTGAAGAAGACAGGCGCATGGCCTAGAGACACATGAAAAAATACTCATCATCCTTAATCATCAGAGAAATGCAAATCAAAACTACTTTGAGATATCACCTAACTCCAGTAAGACTAGCTCACATCACAAAATCTCAAAACCAGAGATGCTGGCGTGATGTTTAGAAAAGGGAACACTTCTACATTGCTGGTGAGAATGCAAACTAATATGTTCCTTTTAGAAAGATGTTTGGAGAATACTTAGAAATCTAAAAATAGAGCTGCCTTTCAATCCTATAATTCCTCTATTAGGTATATATCCAGAAAACCAAAAATCACATTATAACAAAGATATCTGTATCAGAATGTTCGTTGTTGCCCAATTCATAATTGCTAAGTAATGGGAAAAGCCCAAGTGCCCATCGACCTATGAATGGATTAATACATTGTGGTACATGTACACCATGGAATATTATGCAGCCTTAAAGAAAGACAGAGACTTTATCTCTTTCATGTTTACATGGATGGAGCTGGAACATATTATTCTTAGCAAAGTATCTCAAGAATGGAGGAAAAAGTATCCAATGTACTCAGCCCTACTAGGAAACTAATTTATAGCTTTCATATGAAAACCAACCATCATATAACCATCATATAACCCAATTACAGCACAAGAATATGGGGAAAGGGGCAAGGGAGGGGATGGGGGAGAAAGGGCAGAAGAGTAGTTGGTGGGTCAACACTTATGGTGCATCTTAAAAGGGTACAGGTGAAACTTACTAAATGTAGAATATAAATGTCTGTACACCATAGCTAAGAAAATGTCATGAAAGCTATGTCAACCAGTTTGATGAAAATATTTCAAACTGTATGTAAAACCAGCACATTGTACCCCATGATTGCATTTATGTACACAAACATGATTTAATAAAAAAAAAGAAAGAAAGAAAGAAAAAAAGAAAGCTAAGGAAAAGGAAATTAAGCTTTCCAGAAAAAAAAAAAAATTAAAAATCCAGTTTACTGAAGGTAGGCATATGACAACATTTTCAGTAGGTTTTTAGAAAAGTATAAACACATAAATTAAGAGAAAGAAATAAACATCTAGAACACATTTATTAAATATATGTGTTTAGAAAAAATGCATAACTTATATATTATTTCAGCATTGCATCTGCTGTTTTATAACTTAGATGTATATCAGTCCATGGAAACAGTTCCCAAAGTGAATTAGCCCTTAAATAACTTAATATTGCCTCTAGCTATTTCTCATGGAGGAAAGTTAATTTCCTTATAAAGTCACAGTGCTGTGAAACTCACTAACGAGTCTGTGTCCTGTATCGAATTTGGTGCTTAGATTGAGAATCTGATGCTCTGATTGACACTTCCCCCAGAGTGAAGTGAATTCCTCAAAAGTGCATTCAGTGGGGAACCAAGGGGCTTTCAAACCACTGCAGTGCAGAAAGGCAAAGGGCAGCAACTCCAGCTAGCTAAAGATTAGCCAAATATCAGAGGGAAACCCGGTGTCTCAGAGAAATCAGTTAACAGACGTAAGTCTTTACAGACCCGATTATTGAGGTGATGCACTATCAACCACCAAGAACTATTTTGAAAGCAAAAGCTCTATCTCCAAAAGTAGATCTCACAGGATACTGGGAACAGACTGGACTATGGTTAACCTATTGCCCAGTTGTGGTCCCAGAATTACTGTATGTGGTCCCAGAATTTCATGTTGCACTTGCAATAACATGAAAATGCTATGGTATTCCAGACCCAAAATGGTAACCATAGAGATTTTGAAAGAAGAGATTAAATCTCATCTCTGTTGTTTCCTAAACATATTTGTAACTCAGATCAATGATATGAATTAGATCTATGTATCATATGTCTAATACAAAAGTTATAAACCAAGCATTGAAATACATTTTATCTTTTTTAACCTGACAAACATACCTTCATAATAACATGGAAAGTCAGGACTCCTCTGAGCTCTGATCAAGAATGTGCTAGTAAGGGGAGAGCCAGATCCTGGTCCATAGCTGTTGACTCCTTCTTCATCTTTGCCAGCCTAAATCCCACACCACGAAGGGTGCCTATGCACATGGGCACGTCAGCTTGCCTATTTGATTGGTGTCCAGTGTCTGACAAGAACCTTTCTTGTGCTACCAGCCTTCTAACTCCTAGGCTTAGAGTTGAACATGTCAGCAGCTGGTCTGTCCAGCAGGGTACACAATGGGGAAGACATTCCCGCCCATGCTGGTCCTGGAATTAGATTCTGAAATCTTTAGGCAAGGTGTTTTAGGTCCTGAGTATCAGTATGGTTTTAAGAAGAGACATAGAATGCAAGTGACCACACAACCTTGGGGTTAAGAGTTCTTTCTGTAACAATCACAGACAGAGGAGAAATAACTTGGTGTCCTTTCAGGCCTGGAGTGAGAACAGCAGCCACTCTAACAGAGTCTACGGATGACACTGGCCTTCTCCAAGTCAATTTCCTGTGTCACGACTTTCAAGAGCTGCGCTTGTAAAGAAGTAATAGGAAATTTTATTAAGGTAAACTAGTACTTGGATTTTCTTTCTCTAATTTTTATCTATATGACTTAATAGAGGTATTTCTACAGTTAGAGAAAAGATAAAAATGGTTTTCACTATGCAGTGTCTCAATGATGCTCAACATATTATTTTAATGCAATTATGAAATTTTAATGTAAGGAGATACTACTATATTGAAGGTTTTAAAAGTAAAAATTTTATCTGACAATTTGACAACTACCGTAATGATTTTCAAGCAGGGAGCTGACTCCTGAATATACCTTACAAAGGATTATCCTTGCTATAAAATTACATGTTCCAAATTTAGACATCTTTAGTCATCTTTGTGCAAATAAAATAACCTATATAAAAATACGCTCTCCTGTAGACCATTTAGATTAGAATGAGATTCTTTTGTCAAGAAGCATTTGGTTTCAAGGATCCAAGAAACTTCGCACAAGCCCAGGTGACAAAGGTGCCTTCCTGAGAATACGCAGAGTTCCGTGCTGCAAATATCACCCAAGCGGAAAGGTCTGTGGATAGTGATACTCTGTCCATGTCTGGGGACGCATAAACTTTGTTTTCTGTTCCTCCCTATGCCTATCCTTTCATTGAATCCTAAGTATACCAATTTTCCCCAGGGCTGCGTTTCTCCTTACACGAATTTATCTTCCTCAAGGTGAGCATATGATGTTGCCAACTTCAGGCTGCTTTTACTCAACTATATCTCTTCAATATCCAATTCAAGATCTGAGTCACTCAACTTCCTTTTTTATTTCAAATTAGTAAGAAATAATTGATAATACTTAAATGTGACAAATGTCAGCACATGTCTGCTTTTTATGGTTCTGTTTTTGGTGAAAATTTACCTTTCTTCATCTTTAAATAAGGAGACAGGAGTCCATTCACATGTTTGTATTGAAAAATTTACAAGAGAGATTTAGCTAACTTTTCTAATTATAACCTTCAAATAAAATGATTATTTTTCATTTATGAAAGAGAAAGAATAGTAGAACCCATTTATTCAAATTTATATAAAAAACATAATGTAAACAGTTACAAATTTCTTTTTTATAATCAAATTCTTTCCCCAAATATTCACAAATTATTTCTTGATTAACACCTCAAAACTTGTAAAACACATGGCATTTTGCAATTATATTATATTCTTTGTATTTTTTCCAAATTTGAAGAAATCCAGAAATACTCTATAATCATTTCCTTTAGTAATTAACAAAATGGAACTGCTTGCTAGATAATAAAAGGTATAAATTATTAATCACTCAAGTTGCGACCATAAAGCAGAAAAATATATTAAATTTCATGAGTACTGCTATTGTCAAGAAGCCTGGACTAATAACTGATTTTCACATTAATTATTTATTAAAATAGTCTACCTATTAATATAAGAAAAACAGGATGGAATTAATACCAGTGTTTCAAGTTCTTGGTCTTGGCCATTGGAAGAATGAATCCACAGACCATGGATCAGTGGTAAGACAGGATTTACTCACAGAAACAAACAATACAGAAACCAAAGCTCCTGGCAGAGAGAACCCAGGTGGGGAATAAGCTCTCTTGCTCCCTTTCCGAAGTCTGTCTCCCTATACCTCTGCTCAAGAGCATATATAGTTGCAGGGAGCTATTTTGCTGGGGCTCAATGTTTACTTTTAGGGCATAGGTTTTCTAAAGTTACAGTCTGCCTTCCATTAGCAGTAGGGGAGGAACTCTGAGGCCTTGGAAACTCACATGAAATTGATCAGTTCTAGATAGGTGGGTTTTCCCCTTCAGCCAGAGGAGCAAAGGGGAAGGGGACACCAAGGCGCCAGTGTCTCCCCAACAGGTGACTGGCCCTGCCTGGCCAGTCTGGCCCTCTGGCTACTGGAGCCTCCCAGGGCCCCCTGCCCACCCCTCCAGCCCCTGGTTCTGTCAGATGGTGCTGCAGGAATACCGCCAGAGCTAGGGCGGCAGGTCTTGGGGCGGCAGTGTCAGGTTAGAAGAACTGTGTCAGTTCTTACTCTCTGTGGAAACTCTAACTGCTGTTAGGGAAAAAGGGTGAAGACGCCATCTAACTGCTTCCAGCTGAATAGGGCAATGATAGTGATGCAGGACAAAGCGGCCCTACAACCACCGCCTTGGCCCTGGCTGTGCTGATGCTGTGGCGGATGGAGGAACCAGCTTGTGGAAGGGCTGGACACCTGTGTGGAAGACACTGGCGCCTTGCTGTCTCCTTCCCGTGCTCTTCTGGCTAGTGCATTTCATGGATGGTGCCTTGCTGTCTCCTCCTGGTGCACGTCTAACTGGTCAATATCATGTCAGTTTCCAGGGCCTGGGTCTTCCTTAGACAGCTGGCTGTACTGAGGAACATCCATGCCCTAAGAAGGTCTGGCAAAACAACTCCCTGAGACTATATAAACCCCTGAGCAGAGAGCTCAGGGGCAGACCTTGGCTGGACCTCAGAGAAGGAGCAGGAGAGTTTGTTCCCCTCCTGGGTCCTCTTTGCCTGGAGGTTTGGTTTTTCCTCTACTTGTAATTCTTCTTTCCTGTAAATAAATCCTGACTTACCACTACTCTTGTGGTCCGACTATTCCTTCTTCGAATCACCGAGACCAAGAACTTGAAATTCCGGTATCAATAGGAGGGGGCAGTTAGGGTCTCTCTGGAG
>CAUYON010177467.1:0-16124 GCA_963573935.1 Arctocebus calabarensis | reverse complement strand
CCTTTTTTCTCCTCTCCTCCTCTCTCCTCTTTCTCCCTCTTCTTCTCCCCCATCCTCTCTCCCTTCCCTCTCACCTCCTCCTCCTCCTTCTCTCTTTCTCCCACCCCTAAGACCCCCTCCTCTCTCCTCTTCTGTGTCTCTCTGTCTCTGTCTCTTCCTCTCCCTCCCTCCCTCTCCCCTGTTCACTCTGTCTCCTCCCTGTCCTCTCTCACTCCTCCCCCACTCCCCTTTACTCTCTCCCTTTCTCCTTCCCCCACCACCTATAGTTTTATATTCACCCCTCTCACCAATCTCTCCATTAGACCAGAGCATCATGGGATACCTTGAATTATGTAATTATTTCATCTTTTTTATCTTCCCCTTGACTTTGCCCATAAAATTCCCCTCGAGCTCTTGCTAACTGTCCTGCCACCCCACCCACTCACACACTGTAGCACATCCACGACCCCGCCTAAACATGACCCATTTAGCCCGAACACAGAGAGGAACTCCCTAAGTCAGGCATGTCCTGCTGGGACTCTGGACAATTTTTAATCCAGGCCAGCCTCACAACCAGTACCTGCAGGTGTCCAGAGAACAGCTGGGGCAAGACTTCCCTCCATCCCTCAGATGGAGAGTGAACGGGGAGTGAGGTCTGGATCTGTCATCACTTCCCTTCGGGGGAAGGCAGGGCTCACTAGGGGGGAGTGCAATCCCTTCTACTCTCCCTCACTTCTCTCCAGCCCTGCCCCGGCCTACCCCTGTCCTGTAGGGCCCTATCAGCCCTCTTCCCACCCACCTAAATTGCACCAGGTGTCTGTCCATCCCTTCCCTCTGCCTAAATCTCACTGTACATCATTCTTCACCTGCTTAATGCCTACATGTATTTCTCTTCAGTGTTCCTCTCTAACAGATGCCCCTACCAGAAAGCCTGCCCCGAATCTCTAGCCACATGTTGAGGTTTGAGGTCTCCACTCTGTGCTCCCAGAGCTGCCTGGCTCTTCCTCTCCACACCTTTATCACATTGGACTGTAATTTCCTGTTTCTTGTTCAGTCTCACTGGCCTGAGGACCACATGACCTAAGGACGATGCTGCCTTGCTCACTATTGAATCACCAGACTTTGGGCATGGTCACAAAATACATTCAGCACAGAATATATATTTGTTGTGGTCACATTGTAGTGGATTCTTTTTCCGTTTGCATATTTGTAAGCTCCCTGAGGATAGGGTCTAAGTACTTTCCATCTTTGGCTAACCAGAAGAGAAAACAGAGTCTGCCATAAGATAAGGAGAAGTGAAGGCCCCCACATGTTCAACCTGGAAAAGAGGTGACTGAGCAGAGTAGTGGGAGACTCACTAACTGTCCTTAAATAGTCGCAAAGCTTTCTGGTTCCATACAAAGCACAGAATCATTTTTTCCAGGTCTTGAAAGTAGGATGTCGGTATTTTAATAGGGATAGCATTGAATCAGTAAATTGCTCTGGAAGTATAGACGTTTTAACAATGTTAATTCTTCCCAGCCATGAGCATGGTATGTTCTTCCATTTATTCAAGTCCTCTACTATCTCCTTTCTTAAGGTTTCATAATTTTCTTGATAGAGGTCTTTCACCTCTTTTGTTAGGTATATTCCTAAGCATTTCATTTTCTTTGAGGCTATGGAGAAGGGAGTTGTGTCTGTGATTAACCTCTCATCTTGACTGTTGTTGGCATATAAAAAGGCAACTGACTTATGGACATTGATTTTATATCCTGAGACATTGCTGTATTTTTTGAATGACTTCTAGGAGTCTAGTTATTGAATCTTTGGGGTTCTCTAAGTATAAGATCATATCATTGGCAAAAAGGGAGAGTTTGACCTCCTTTGCACCCATCTGGATACCCTTTATTTTCTTGTCTTGTCTAATAGTATTGGCTAGAACTTCCAGCACTAGCAATTAAAAATTAGCAATTATAAATTGTCATTTTTTAATAATTCAAACTTGCCTCCTTTTTTTGATTACTAGCAGTAATTTTTTTTATTTTAGTGGCAGCTTTAGAATTGATATTATCCATATTTAAATTGCTGCATTTTATATTTGTTATATCATTTTGATAAAATCCAAGTTGTATCATTTTGATAGAAAATTTATAATAGTATTAATATTTTTCTTTCCTTCTGATCTTGATGCTTTACAGTTCATATCCATGTTAGAAAATAACAAATCAAATTTTCCTTTTGTAAGATATAGCCTGGTCACTTACGTACAAAATCCTTAGAAATCCACAAAGACATTCCTTGAACCAGTAAATGAATTGTTAGGCAGCAGGATATGTAATCACTAGACAAAAACTAATTGCATTTCTTTATTTTAGAAAAGACCTAATTAGTTGAAACTCTGAATTCCACTTACAATAACTCCAACACTATAGAATATTTAAGAAAAAATATTACTAAGATATGTAGAAATATTAAAACACTTCAGAGAAGAAGTAAACATTTAAATAAATGGAGAGAGATATTTGTTCTTGAATTCAAAGTCTCAATATATTAAAGTTCCAATCATCTTAAAATTGATGTATGGACTTAGTGCAATTAAAATCAAAATCTCATTAGCCTCTTTTTCAAAAACTAACACTGACTCTAAAATTCATATAGACATTCAAAGAAGCTAGAATGGCCAAACAATTTGGGAAAAGAAGAGGAGGATGGGGGATTTACTATTTTAGGCATAATCAAGTCAGTATGGCATTTGTTTAAAAATGGACAAATAGTTCCATGAAACAGAATACAGAATCCAAAACTAGACACATACATTTTAGATCAATGGATTTTCAACAAAGATGCAAAAGCAATTCAGTTGAGAAAGATAGTCTTTTTAACAAGTGGTACTAGAACAATTTGAAAGCTAATTGCAAAAACAAAGACATATAAAAAAAAAAAAGAATAGATCTATTCCTTGGACATAAAACTCCAAATGTTTTATAAAACTTTTACATGAAAACAGAAAATGAATTATTGGTGACCTTGGGTTAGATCAAGTTTTCTTATATGCAACCTCAAAAGCTGGGTCCATGCAAGAAAAAACAATCAAAAAATTATAGTTTATCAAATTTATGAACTTCTGGTTTTGAAAATATTCTATTAAAAGAGTATAAATACAAGGTAAGCCATACAGACCCGAAGAAAGTGATGCGGTAGGTGGTAGCAAGGGGCCTCGCCTAAGGGACGAAGGAGGTGCCCTGCCCTGTGCTGCCTCCAGCAACAGTCTCACAGAGGAAGAAGGAGACAGGTGGCTCCTTCTTGGTGCCACCCCACCCTTGTCACACACAGAGCAACTGCCACATGTGGGAGATGGAGGAAGCCCTGCTAACTTGCTGGAGGATTAACATAGGGAATCCTCCAGCTCGGACGCACGGGATTTGGAAAGTGACTTAGAGAAACCAATGTGTAATTATCTTGTCATTAACTGTCCATCAAAGTGCATTCGTGGTTCCATCTGAACCAGGAGGAAGACTCAAATCTGACAGTATAAAATAGGACCCTATACCGTAATCAGAGCCTTTTTGTCCCAGAAAAGGATCCATTCTTGTCTATGGTGAATTTATCTTCCTCTGTAAACCTAGGGCTTGCTCTTGTTCTGGACCCTATCTTTTTCTTCCTTAATGAACTTCGTTTCATGTTTGCCTTGTTTTTGTTCAGTCTGGTCATTCTTTGGCCAAGCGTGTTTCAAGAACCAAGAATGCAGACCACTTCCTAAACTGGACCATTATAAAAGGCTTATAAGCCAAGAGGGTTATACCTATAGTATATAACAGATCTCAAAGTTCATTCAATAAATATGAAAACAGCTCAGTAACGAGATGGTCAGATAATTATAAAGGACATTTAAAGTAAGAAGCTACAGAGGTGACAATCATGTAAAGAGATCCTCCATGTAATTAGTCTTTGAGAACGCAAAAATAAACAAAATGAGATTCCAGAACACAGTTATGAGAACGGACAGAATTAAAAAGACTCACTGAGCCAAGTTTTGGCAAACATGTGAACCAAGCACAGCTCTTACACACAGCTGGTGGGCATGGAAAATGCTGCAACTCTTTTGGAACATAGTTTGGCAGTTTTTAAAAGAGTTTTTATTAAACTATCGAACCTTCTAGGTTCTCTATTCCCAGACATTTATCCAAAAGGAATGAATGCATATGTTTATACAGAGACTTATAAGTAAGTATCCATATTTATTTTCAGTAGCCTTAGACTCATGACAATCCAACTGTCATCAACAGTCCAATGGAGAAACACATTTGGGATATCCATGATGGAATACTATTGCATAACTCAGGGTTATCTAGAAGTGGAACCAAGAAGACACACAAACATACTCACTGGAACTTCTATATGTTGACCACCCAAGGGACTGTAACAAATGGTCAACATATGGAGTTAGTCAATATAAGGAACTAGGCCTACTATACTGAT
Organism: Arctocebus calabarensis; assembly: GCA_963573935.1. Classification (NCBI taxonomy): domain Eukaryota; kingdom Metazoa; phylum Chordata; class Mammalia; order Primates; family Lorisidae; genus Arctocebus; species Arctocebus calabarensis. Next base: position 11,687 of record CAUYON010177467.1, on the reverse strand, counting down.
ATGTACATGTGGCACATGGCCAGTTTATAAAAATGAAGTCAGTTTAAGAAGGTGGTCAATGTATGGAAGTGTTCACAATGAAGGTTCTACTGTGTGTGCGCGTGTGTGTGTGTGTATGTATAAATATATATGTGTGTATCTGTTTTAACACAAAGACATATATATATTATATATATATATATATAACCGATTTACTATTAAGGTATTGACTCATGAGATAAGGGAGGGTGAGAAGTCCTACAATTTGCCTTCCTCAAACTGGAGATCCAGGAAAGCTGGTGGTGTGATTCAGAGGCTCAGAGTAGGAGAACTGATGATACAGATTCTAGTCTCCACCTAAAGGCCTGAAAACCAGAGGCAGCAAAGTCTGTGGAAGGTCAATGCCCCAGCTCCGTGGTTAGGCACAGTTAATCCAACTTTCTTCTCCCTTTTTGTTCTGTTCAGGCTCTTAACAAATTGGATGATGTCCACCTCCCTCAGGGAAGACCATCCGCTTTACACAGTCCACCAATTAAATTGCTCATGTTTACATTTTCTGGAAACACCTTCACAGACACAAACCAGACAAGTTTTATCCAGCTACCTAAGCATAGGCCCTGCCAAGTTGAACCATAACCTTAATTAGCAGTAAGAGTAATGAGCTATGGAAAAATGGCATGGGTAAATTCCAAATACTTACGCTGAATGAAGACATAGAAAAAGAATATTTGTAGGATTATCTATACCTAAATTCTATAAAATACAAATTAGTCTATAATGACAGAGAAGAAAGCGGTGATGGCACAGGGGGTGGGAGGAAGGGATTGAGGAAGGGATTGAGAGAGAGATTAGAGAGATTAGATGGGGCCTGAGAAACCCACCATGAGGACTAATGGGTATGTCCACTAGCTTGACTTTAATAAGGGTCTCAAGAATCTATCTATCTATCTAAATATATATAATCATATGTATTCAAACTTAAATGTGTTCATATTAAAATATTAGTTTACTATATGTCAATTATATTATAATGAAGTTGCTGAAACAAAACAAAATTAAACTAACAAAAAGCATATAGGGCTTAAATTTTATGCTTCATAAATAGTAACATCCCAAAGAATAAGCTTTTAAGGTTTTAATTATATGTAAATAAACAGTGATAATATCAGAGTTTAATTGTAGACATGAAAATTCAGATGTGGCAAACTCAAGCCCTAACTTGGTGAGTTAATTACAAACATTATGCTATTTGAGTTTAGTCGTTCAATTATTGTTCATCTTTGTCATTTTACCAAACACCATATTTTTAGTGGTATGTTTTGTATAATTATGCGTGCCTTTTTATTTTGTGGGGTGATCCACGGTTTCCTCTCTCCAGGTGTTTGCTTTCTGGTGTTTCCACCCTCCCCTCTTCCCCAGCTCTCCCTATGAAACACACAAATAACAAAATAAGGGTAGATCGGTTTGCAATCGGAATGCTCAGATTCCATGATGTGATTGTATTTCCTTTTACTCTAGGGCATAGCTACTGATCCTTAAATATAAAAGCCCAAACAAAACGCTTTATCTTGCATTTGCAGATGAAAATCAACCGAGGCTGGCTTGAACGCACTTCTCTCTTAAGTTCTGCCAAGGATTCTGACAAGGCTGCCCCTTTGACACAAGTCTGCTTAGCTATCTTTGGATTTTAACATAGCCAAAGTGAAATGATGGGGGTCAGTAAGCTAGGTATTCCTTTACTCATAGACTGCTAAGCTTATACCATGTGGTCAGGTCTCTGGAATCTGCACTGGTGGAAGGGTGACTAATAAAGGTGACTAATTAATCTGCACTAATAAGGGTGACTGAAGGGTCCTTCAGTCTCTTGTTTGGTTTACCCTGTGTGTATTTCTTCAGTTAGGAATTCCACGAAATGGCTTCAAAAAGGGCAATTGGCAGATGCTAGTAATTCTAGGATCTCGTGCTAATATAATAACAGCTGTCAGAGTAGAAAATTTACTCTATCATTTTAACTAGGACATTAACTGAATTGTGACTTTTTTCCTAATACGAACATGTTATTTGGAAACTAACAAATAACATGTTTTGTATTAGTTAGTAATACAAAACATGTTATTAGTTATTACAAACTAACTAACATTTAAATGAATATAATCAGCTTTTATCTCTTAAGTAAATGTTCTGTTTAACATTTGCTGTGTGTCCCCACTCCTACCATCACATCAGGTACAAAACTGTTTTATATAGGAAGTATGATAGTTAGCTATGCAGTTAGATTCCTTGCTCCATCAAGTAGACAGTAAACTACAATGACAAGAAGATAATATTGATTTTTGTGAATCTCGTGTTTAGTGTGATATATGTACATAGTAGGCATTTAATCACTGAATAGACAAATGCTCTGGCACTCAATGCTGGAAAGGTTATGACAAAGCTTATATTTCTACATTGCTCCTATCAAAAACTGTAGGAGAGAAATCATAGAACAAGCAGCATGTCAAGATAAATAAACAGTGATAAAAGTGTGCATACTCGCTGTTTAATTGCTGTCTGAGGATTTTTGTGGAATAAATTCTTACTATTTACTAAGCATCTCCATTCAGTACACCGTAAGACACTTTTTTCATACATTGTTGCTGATCCTTGTTTGGACTTTACAAGGTATGTATTGTTGATATTTTAGCCTTGAGGGAAATAATTATTGGACAGGTAGAATGACAGGACTGAATATGAACATTCTGAATATGTACCCTTTCCAGTTACTTTGCCTTTAAATTAAAACTCGGAATGCTGGCTCGGTGCCTATAGCTCAGAGGGTAGGGCGCCAGAGACATACACAAGGGCTGGAGCGTTTGATCTGAGGCTGGGCCTGCCAAACAATGACAACTATAACCAAAAAATAGCTAGGTTTTGTGGCAGGTGGCTATAGTCCCAGCTACTTGGGAGGCTGAGGCAAGAGAATTGCTTAAGCCCAAGAGTTTGAGGTTGTTGTGAGCTGTGATGCCATGATACTCTACCCAGGGTGATATAGTGAGACTGTCTCAAAAAAAAAAAAAAAGAGAGAAAAGAAAAGAAAAATAAAAAAAAGCTCGAAATGCTAACAACTAATATCACGTACATTTACTGAGGGGACAAGTAATATGGAGTCCAGGATATTGTTCAGTGCCACGCTTGTTTTGGAAATTGAATTTTTTAATATAATTATATCCTAGTAGCAGCCCAGCACTTAACAGGGACAAGATATTGCCTTCCCAGAAATTTTCTCTCTTTACTGTTTCAGTCTTTCACACCAGGTATTTGTTTCCACCCCTTAAAACTTAAATTTCATAGTCTAAGAGAAAGTACTGTAAGTTTTTCCCTTAGTCCATTTAAATCAGAAAGATATCACCATGCACTCTGGGAAACGTCCTTGCACATGTAAAATATATTAATTTTGGCTACTTTTCGCCTCTTTCGGCTCTTCAACTTTGACTATTCCAGCTCCACATCCAGAGCATTTTCTCCTGGGCACTAATTCGTCTGATAAAGTGTTTGAATATTAAAGAACTAAGTAATCTTTAATAAATAAGCATCTTCTTCGTCCCATCATCATGATAGGCTCAAGGTAAGAACCTCTTTCTCTAAAAGTGCGCAGAGGGTATTTATTTTTATATAAGTGCATTGTTTTAAATGAACAGTTCTGTGCTTTCTAAAGATGGATAGGAATGAAATTTCAGACAGCCCATTACGTTAATGTCACTCAGTATAGCCACTAATAACTGTTAATAAGAGCAATCTATTTTGATCAAAAGTACCTTGAATTTAAAGTTTACCATAACTGAATTACTACAGGGCTAAGTATCCGTACAATTTAATTTGACAAAGTAAAAGCATGTTGCTGACATATGTGTATGCATTTTACATAGATTGGAGATTTATCCAGCAGTTTAGCAGCTAAAGACATACAGTACATTGAATTAATTTGTCATTGAGTTCTTAGATACATTTATCTTATTTCAGTGCTGTGATCAAATAGGGGACATATTGCAGAAGTTAAGAGCTAAGCTGCTAAAGAGGGCGAGCTGGATTTGTAGCTATCTGAGAGCCCACAACAGGGCTCTGAATTCTCTTACATTTCATCAGACTCTGTGGCTCCATAGTACAGGTCCCCATCTCTTAGGAACTATGATAAATAAATAATAGATATTTTATTTTACTAATACTAGGAAATGCAGTCATATACCTAACTGAATACTCATTATGGGATTTCCAATACAGTGTTCTATGTTCATGTGCCATAAAATTCAAGGATAGTCTTATCAGACTATGGCACTATAAAGCTTAAGTACTGAATCCAATATAGCTAAGAGATTTGAAATTGTCTAAATAGGTAAAATAATCTTATGGAAATATTTCCTTTAGTTTTGTTATTTGTATAAACACTTGTCTATATGCTGAACATAATTTTAAATTTCACATATTCTAGCGTATACCACAATCTATTCATGACAGATCTTGGCCATTAATGATGTTTCCAAGACAGAGATATATACGACGCTATTTACAATTAACTTTTACAAAAGGGGAAGGCCAAGATCCAGTAATGCGATTGTTTTTTGAAAGTCACATCATAAAACCTCTTTTTTTTTCTTTAGAAATCCTTTCTTATTTAATAACTGAAGTCAACTCAACATGAAACTAAACTTAAATAAGTTAAGGGATCCTAGAAAGTTATGATTTTAATAAAAATTATAACACATAAAGTTAGGCAGCATTCAGCAGCTAGCCTTTACCCAAAGGAATGTTTGTAAAATTTTTCTTGTGATTACATTAGCCCTCTTCAATGAATGACAGACATTGCTATGGAAGAAAATGAAAATTACATAAAATTCATGATTCATTTTTTACAAAGTTCTATGTGTTTTCAACTATATTTCCTATCAATTAAGAAAAATGATGGTGTACTTACATTAATGGCAAGGATTTTTACAGAATTCTAAGTTATAAAAAATAAATATAATGTTTTAGAATGAATTTGAAGTGCTAGTTGTGAAATTGGAAAAATTAAAAAGTTATTACTCGACTATATTCTTAGAAATGTGTTTTCCTTTTTTTCTGAGATTCTCAGGGTTATTAAGTTTAAGAAAAGTAGAATTTTGTGTTTTTTAACTTTGGCTATTATTAGCATACCTAGTTTTTATTAAAAATCATGCATAATATTATAGTTAATATAGAAAAGTATTCTGTACTAGGTAACCAATGACAAACTTAACATCTTAAAGTACATAAAAATATTGACATGTTGCTTTTCTGCTGTAGAGTGGAAAAGTCATGGCAAAATTTAGTAAATTGCTCAAATATTCTTCATTTTTCTATTCCAGCTAACAGGTTTGGGTATTTTCAAAAGAATTACATGAAGTGGAGGAAGTAATGAGAGGATAAATGGCAATGATATGCTTTGGAAGAAAAAGGCACTCTAGAGATAATCTCTTTGCTCTAGTCATTTCTAAGTCCTGTTCTTAATTCTCCACCAAATTTACTAATATTTGCCTGTATCATGCTACATCAGAAATATGAAAGAAATAAAATCAGTTGGTGTCATGGTCATTTTTCTTTAAAATTTCACTTTTTATAACTGAAGTGTCTCCTGAGAATGCCAAGCTAAGTTTACTGGGGAGCATTTCTCAAGAGACGGTACTGAGGTCAATGCAGAGATTGCAAATGCCGGTGCTGCTGGTCTAAACATCTTACAGTCAGCAGAGAGGAGACAAATTACATTTCCTCTCCTAGGTTACACAGTCTTTGATGACAACTGTGTCTCAACCTCCTTGAGCCTTCCAGCTTCTGTTGTAGAGCATAGAACGTGCCAGGGATAAGATTTGTCATATGGACTCTTAACTACTATGTGTTGAGAGATGAAGTTGTGAAGTCAGAAGGAACAAGCAGGTCACAGTATAAAAGCTCGAGGTGGAGCTAATAAAACCAAGAAGTTGGAATGAGATGGAGGACTGATGTTACCGTAGATGTAAATGAATTCGATTTCAGACATGGAATTCAGGTGCCAGCATCCAAGATGACCTTCTGCTTTTCCCCTTCTTATGCTGTAATTACTGATCAGAATACAATTTCTCCATCTTTCCTAGAGCACACAACCCGAGCGAAATATCCCCATCAATTTAGTCATCACAGAAGATGACATAACCCAGCGTGCTATCTTGCCTTTGCCGTGGCATCCATCTGGCTAAAGACTTTACCACCTAGTCCTTCTCCTCCTTGCACCTTGTCCGGGTGAGTCTGCAGGAGAGTATGTGTGTCTAGGGACCAGGAAGAAAAGAGGGTAGAAATCCCGGAAATAATTTGGACTTTTCTAGAGTTGAGCTTACGAAGGGCCCACAGTTTTCAGAGGAAGAAATGTGATTTGACAATAGTGACAGTGAAAGACAGACAGAAAGAAGGGCAGGCAGCTAGTGAGTGAGACCAGTGAGAACAGAGAAGGGCCCGGGGTGGGAGTAGAGACAAGGAAAGAAAGGAAGAGCAGGAAAAGATGGGAGGGAAACTGAGAGGCAGACAGAGACAACTTTGGAATAAGTCAGAGTAATTAGTGTCCATCTTGCCATTTTTATTTTTAGGGTTGAAAAACCTGTAAATATTTTTTAATTTTCTTTTTTTTTTTTTTTTTTTGTAGAGACAGAGTCTCACTCTATTGCCCTCGGTTGGAGTGCTGTGGTGTCACAGCTCACAGCAACCTCCAACTCCTGGGCTTACGTGATTCTCTTGCCTCAGCCTCCCAAGTAGCTGGGACCACAGCTGCCCGCCACAGCACCCAGCTAATTTTTGATGCAGTGCCGCCGGGGCCGGGCTTGAATCCTCAGCCCTCGGTATATGGGGCCAGCGCCCTACTCGCTGAGCCCCAGGTGCCACCCTTTAATTATCTTAAATGGAATATAAATGACATATAATAAGTCATCAGTGATAAGTATACGATTCGTGATATTTGACAATATATAGAACTGTGTAACCAGCACTATCAAGACACAGAATAGATCCAGTATGGCAAACCAAAAAGTTCTTCTCTTGCCCTGTTGCTATCAATACCCTGTCCCAGCCCCTGATTTCCTTTCACTATTAGTATATTTTATTATAAATATTGTTTGCATTCAAAAATATATAAAATATAATGCAAACACTTGACAGATTTACCACTTAACTTCATCAGTCTTAGTATTTCATGATGGTTACTATCTTTTTGAAATTAAATATTACAAATGGGGTCAAACTCCATGATAACTTGCAAATTCCTCTCTCTCTAGAAATAAGCATTTTTCTAAGTTGGCATTTATTATTGTCGTGTATATTTTTAAATAAACTATATGCCTATGTGTACACAAATTATATATGATTATTTTTCACTTTTGATCCACCTGAAGAATATGTGAGACCTCCTGTAGTCCCACACAAGAACCTATCTTGATACTAAAGATTTGTTAGTGTTTTAACATTTGAAGGGGTAGCAAAAGGTATTCATCATACTATTTATAAGCCATTAATATTTCCTTCTCTCTCAATGGTCTTAACTTACTTGGCTACTGAATAGATTATCTTTTTATTATTTTTTAAATTATTTTTTTAATTAAATCATAGCTATGTACATTAATGCAATCATGGGGTACAATGTGTTGGTTTATGTACAATAATATACAATTTGAAATATTTTCATCAAACTAGTTAACATAGCTTTCATGGCGTTTTCTTAGTTATTGTGTTTAGACTTTTATATTCTACATTTAGTAAGTTTCACCTGTACCCTTCTAAGATCCACCATAGGTGTGGTCCCACCAATTACCCTCTCTCCACCCATCCTCTCCCCTCCCCTCCCCGCCCTTACCTCTTTCCCCATATTCTTGTGCTGTAATTAGGATATAGCTTTCATATGAAAGCTATAAATTAGTTTCATAGTAGGGCTGAGTACATTGGATACATTTTCTTCCATTCTTGAGATACTTTGCTAAGAAGGATATTTTCCAGCTCCATCCTCGTAAACATAAAAGAGGTAAAGTCTCCATCATTCTTTAAGGCTGTGTAATATTCCACAGTGTACATGTACCACAATTTGTTAATCCATTTGTGGGTCAATGAACACTTGGGCTTCTTCCACGACTTAGCAATTATGAATTGGGCTGCAATAAACATTCTGATACAGGTATCTTTGCTATAATGTGGTTTTTGGTCTTCTAGATATATACTTAGTAGAGGAATTATAGGGTCTAATGGCAATTCTATTTTTAGATCTCTAAGTGTTCTCCAAACATCTTTCCAAAAGGACCGTATTAATTTGTATTCCCACCAGCGATGTAAAAGTATTCCCTTTTTTCCACATCCACGCCAACATCTCTGGTTTTGGCATATGTAGTTTTAATATGTTCTAGATACTGTTTGTGATTTCTATGAGCTGCATCTATTTTCTTTCAGTCTTCAACTTGACTTTTCATATTGATTCTTATTGTAAAGATATTAATTTTAATATTCACTTCAGATATATTTCCATTAAATAATACATCCTTTCGGTGTATGATTTAAAAAGGCCTTTATCCTGAACAGCCATAAATGTATTATTTCATTTTCTTTCAAGATTTTATTTTTTTATTTTAGCTTACACATTTTGGTTTTTAATTCAACTGTAGTGCAGTTAAGTGTTGGGAAAACATAGGGACCTGGTTTTATCAGTTTCCCACTCAAATTAAAAAATTGTCCAGGCACAACTGACTGAATACTGAAAATACACTCTTTCTTTTTGGAATTGTAATTTGCCCACTGTAGCTTGGATTGTCTCTGTGTGGGGAGCTGATTTGGGGCTGCCATTTCTCTTCTGTTGGCTTATTTATCAAGACTCTACTGTCTTAATTCTCATAGAATTAGAAACAATTCTGATATTTGGTAAGAGCAAACTCTGAATCTTATGCTTGAGAATTCCTCAAATTCTTCTTGGTCTTTTGGTATTCCACACATACATATTTGTTAGATTTATACTTAGGAATTTAAAAATGCTGCTATTACATAGGGTTTCTATTTATAGTTATAATTAATAGTATTTTGATGATTATTTGTAAAAAAAAAAAAAAGTCTTTTTTTATTGACTTCTGATTTTGTACTAAGAAGCCTCACTAACTTCTTTCACTGGTTCTAATAGTTGGTAATTCTATGGAACCATCTAAATGGGAAGTCATTAATATGCAAATGATGAATTTTTATAGTCCTTTCTAACCATTTCATCCCTTACTTCTACCTTATTTCTTTTGTTTTCTTTATCTTAAATATGTTTTCTTTCAATTTTCAGGATGATATTTAATAAAAGTGGAGTGGCTAGTAAGAGTTATCTCATTCTTGATTTTTAAAGCAATGTCTTTCACGTTTGCTTGAAAATAAATTTTCTGAAATAGGATAAATCAATTTCATCCTCTTAAGAAAAGTGTTATCTACTCGTGTTTACTAAAAGCATTTTTGAAAAACCTAAGCCATTGCTTAATTTTGTTAATATTTCTTCATTTGTCAGAATGATTTTATGTCCATTTCATTTTTTTTGACCTGGTAAATATTGGGACCTAGCTTGATTATAATTACAAACATTGTAAATCTCTCTATATATACATGTTTCTATATTTGGCTTTACAGTATTTTGTTTTTCATTTTTGTATTAATATCAATAGGCAACATTGGTCTGCTTTCCTTTCTTCATTTATCTATGTGTGTTTTGTGCTGTTAAAAAAAAAAATACCGTGATCTAGGTAGCTTGCAAGAAACAAAGGTGGTGTTTCTCAGTGCTGGAATCTGAGGAACCCAAGACTAGGTACCATCACGGTCAGGTTCCTGGGGCAGCTTTCTTCTGTATTGTAAACTGCTGAGTTTTCTTTGTGCAGACAATTCTCTCATGTCTCTTTTATAAGGACACTAATCTTATTCATGAGTTTCCATATCAAGGGGTTACTACCCCTATAAAAGGAGATTTGAAAACTTTTAGTCTTTAAACTAGTTTGATAAGACACAAATTTTATGTTTAACTAGTAATGGTGATATTTGAATGTATGCAGCCTAGAATAAAACCCGGAAGCTCGGCAGCCTTCGCATGCTCACATATCACCAATAGACTAGAGATATTTTCCCGTCAGTTTCCTTGTGACGCTCCCGTTGCCAGTTCACCATGGGTTTTTATCACACATGTATACACTTCTAGTTTCTTCTGACTATTTTGGAGTTATTTCCTTCCCTCAAGTTCAGGACACCTAGTAACAACCCAAAACATTCGTGAGCATTTACTCCAAGAATATATGTCAATTTCATGAGATTCATTCATTTCATGTATCAGCCTTATAAATATGTTATGTATATTCTTTCACTTAAATCTGAAAATGTTTTATGACAACAAATGAACTGAGGCTCAGAGAGGTCAATAATTCCCTCAACATCACACATATAGTAAGAGACAGGAATGGAATTCAAGCCCAGGCATTACATATACAGAATCCTTGCTCTTAGCCAGCCCACTTGTGCCCCCAGCCCCAGTCCCAGTTTTTTAAAGTATAGTATTCCCCTAGCAGATCCTTGCTTTAGTGGTACCCATAGTCAATGTTTGTGATTCTAGGGAATTTTAGATACCAGTATGTTTTCCAAAGATTAAGAATTCTTAATTGAAAATTGATAATAGATATGTTTATGAAGAGCAAGACACTATAGTTGATGTTTATGGATTTGTGGATTTGGATTGTGTTTAAACTGAAAATAAAAACCTGTCTTTGTGCAAAACTGTGCACTCTGTGGAGTACAAAATGCTAATTGTATTTAGAACATTCCGAGTTGAGAAAGACTGATGTTCACACAGGGAGGTGTATTGAAGAAATTAGGTAATCAGTTACTTTATATAGAATGCATTTCACATGCTTATGCCTTTGTGAAATCTTATTACTTTAAATGGCAAATTCAGTTTAAAGCCTCTGGATTTGGGTTATTATTAGTTTCACATCTAAATAAACACTGAGAAGAAGAACCTGTGTAGAATATTCCTAATTCAGTGTGGCCTAGATCAGTGGCATCATCCTCAGAGCCAACACGCACGGCATCTGACGATGGTTTTAGGAAATGTTCACTCCTGCAGACCCTGTTGACGCCTAGCCGGAGCCTCTGAGCATGGCCATGGGGTGGCCCGGTAGTGCCTCCTGTCCTTCGGGGATTTTGAGGCTGAAGACATTCCCAGCTTTTGCATAGACCAGCCTGGAAATGCTGAGGGGTTAACACTCTCAGATGTAGTTCAAAGGTGAATGGAAGCTGGACTCCAAATGCCCCAGCTTCCTTGCAGTTTGTCACACTTTTTTTTTTAATAATTTTATTAAATCATAATTGTGTATATTAGTGCAATCGTGGGGCACAATGTGCTGACTTCATATACAATCTGAAATATTTTGGTCAAACTGTTAAACATAGCCTTCATGGCATTTTCTTAATCACTATATTCTACATTTAATAAGTTTCACCAGTGCCCTGCTAAGATGCACCGTAGGTGTGTCTTCTTGCCCTTCTTGGTCTCTCTTTCAAACTCCTTTTTTTAAGTTCTTTGAAATAATCATCCAAATAAACTCCTTCCTCTCAAAACTTGCCTCAGGGTCTGCTTCTGGGAATTCCCAAATTAAGACATCCCCTAACATTCATATTCCAACACTGATCAAATTCTATCATTATCA